>JAOUQZ010000034.1:4729969-4754055 GCA_028564935.1 Neosilurus hyrtlii
ATCCACCAAGTTCCCTCAAGATCATCACGAATCCACCAAGTTCCCTCAAGATCATCACAAATCCACCAAGTTCCCTCCAGATCATGACAAATTCACTTCACGTTCTCTCAAGACTCCTGGTACCCACTCTAGACCGGTCAGAGCTTCAGTGAATAGATATTACTAGTCTGACGGTAGTGTACAATAGAAGCATATAGCTGAGTATTTAAGTGCCTTTCTGGTCAAACAAAACCTTGACTGGTCCTTTCATGTACTATTTTATTTAAAACTTGATTTGATTGCTCTATCTCATCTTAGAGATGGAATCTCTGGAGCAAGATAAATACATGATCCATACGTCTCATTTCCCAGTAGGTCTTAGAATACTGTGGTCAACCGATGAGGACATTCTGATTTTTCTGACCTGAGCAACCAAAGTTTGAGGCTGTTTTCTTTGGCACGTATTAGATTTACCACATTAGCCAAATGATCAAAAGTAAATGACTCTTGAGTGCACGTTGTACATGTACATGTCATGGAGACAGACGGAGCTGTGGGAAATGCCTGAGGACTTATATATCGGCATTCTTTGACACAAATTCTGGCGGTTCTTCAGTTGGATTTAAAATGTAATCAGTGACACGGGAGGCCTTCGTTCTGAACTTCAACAAATATGAAAAGGGGATATGTAACTTTTCTCTTTCCAATGAAGGTTAGAAGCCTCTCAATTGGAAACTTTGGTTCATTTCTAGGGGGAATCATTGACTAGTGTGTGTGATACAAGAGCAGGCCAGTACAAAGCATCAGCTGACCTCCATCATTACCCCAATTCCCACCTGGCTAATAAATATCATGCCAAGAGTTCCAAAGGTTAATTTAGAGGCCAATAGTCTGTTTATGTTCAGGGGGGTCAGACTGATAAGTATTTCAACACATGGCTATGGACTAAATTAAAGGACAGGAAAAGGTGGAGAAGGTAGAGCGTCGGCATGAAACTGTATCTTCAAAGTTTGTTTTAAAAAATGGATATTTATGACTTGGCTGAGGACGGAGCAAGTTCTTTGTGGGAAATGTCTTTTCAGAAGTACCATCACTTTTCAATCCCTGTTGAATTTCTTTAGTTTTCATTGAAGAGCTGCTTCTATTCGCTGCTACATGATCAGGTATCAGGCCTCATTTGTTGTCAGTGTGTCAGCAGTGTGTGCAATGTTTTGGGGGTATGGTTGAACTTATAATTAGTACTGTCTTACTTAGAAACTTTGGAAACATTATGTGTTTAGAGAATTTTAAAAAATACTCTGCCTGACCAAAAAAATCCAAAAAACCCCAAAAACCCAACAATAACAACAACAACAAAAAACAACGTCCTGCATTCTAATATTTTGTTGGACCACCTTTAGCCTCGATTACAGCGCGTAATCTCCATGGCTTTATTTTTGACAAACTTAAGCAATATCACAACACTTATTTCCATCCAGAGTTGGGTTCTTTGTTCTTCAACATCTTGAACTGAAGATCGGAAAATTAAACCACTCCAAAGTCTCAGAAAGTCTTCTCCTGCACATCCGACGTGCAACAGGGTTAAGTTCAGGACTCTGTAGTGCCAGTTCATGTGTGAAAACGATTCCTCATTCTTTTACTAGTCAGGCTCCAAATTTATTTCCGTACTGTCAGGGAAGAAAAAAGTACATTGATGGGATCAGTATATTCAGGTCATCAGCTTTCATTTTATTGCAGCATAATGTTGTTGGGCCTCTACCTGACCAACTGAAGCAACAATACCATGGAGATTATACACTGCAATCAAAACTTAAGGTGGTCCAACACAATATTAGAGTCCACAACCTTTTTGGGCCAGACTGAGTATTATTAGTAATAAATGTAAGCCTCAAACATTCACATGGACACTTTATAAAATTGTCAATATTCCTACCTGGCAAGTTCGAATCTGGGTTGATGCCACAGCTGTCCGTGACCGGGAGTCCTTGGGAGCTAATTGGCCGAGCTCTCACAGGAGGGAGTGATGGCATACGCTCACTTCCCTGTCACTCACAGTGATCACCAGCCAATCATGGGAGTCTGTGAGCTCATTCGTACGAGGTGGCGGATAGCGCTTTTCCTCCGAGTGTGTTAGGCCGCCTCCAAATACGCATGTGCAGCAGTTCGAAAAGAGAGCATCGCATGTCATGGAAGGGGCGTGTGCTTGCTTGCCCCCCTCGCTGGTCGGTGGTGGTCGTGTGATAGGGAAGGCAAAAAAAAAGTTGATGGGTGGGAATTGGAAACGACTAAATTAGGGAGAAAAATGGGGGAAAATTTGAAATATATATATATATATATTCCTACCTGGCATTTTTATTTTATTTTAACAGTAAACAGAAAACCGATATGAAATCTCTAAAACTGAATTAAATCAATAGGTCAGTTAAGCACTGTGTAGAATAGCTTAGCCTTGTTAGTTTAAATCAGCATTTTAGCAGCACAATACATTTTTTCCCTCAATAAACCAGTTTCTTTAACTGTTGGAACTCTTCACTCTCCCTGTAAACACCCGATCTCATCTGATCTTGGAAGCTCATAAGGGTTGAGCATGGTTAGTACTTGAATGTGATACTACCAGGTGTAAACCAAAATCGTAACTCCGATTTATTTTTGAATAAATATCTAAGGTTTTATCATTTAATCTTATAACCAAGCATGTCTTAAAAATATGTCAGTAAATAGAATGATCCAGTTTTTGATTTTAGTGCACAGTATTAAGTGTATACTCATTGGTTAAGATTCTCTGCTAGTCAACATTTTAACTTCTTATCTTTCTTTTATCCCCGCCTCATCGTGGAAACTTGCAACAAGTGTTTTATTGTAAAAAAAAGAAAAAAAAGAAGAATTTGAAAATATGTCTTTACAATTAAATCTTTATTTTTTCCCTTTTGACTTCTGTTCTTCTGATTCACATCTTGTTTTGATTCTGTATTTGTAGGGACCTGAAGAATAATCTGATTAGCACCATCACACCTGGAGCATTTCAGAGTCTAACAGCACTGAGAAAACTGTAAGTTGACTGGAATTATTTATTTTTTAATAAGTCATGACCTATACAATAAAATAGTCTGCATGCATTCAGTAGACATAAAACATTGGAGAATGCAATATCATTCTATACCGCTTTAGTATTATCTATACCGCTTATCCATTATTGTGAGATGGAAAGTCGGAGCCAATCGTAGCTTTGAGTGAGCTTCATTAGGTCACCAATCAATACAGGTTGCCAAATATGCACATTAGTCGACTTTGGGAGGCATGTCAACAGCACTTCATGAATGTTTTATTCATTTTATTTTTGCTTACAGTTAGGCGGCATGGTAAAAGTGGTTAGTACGTCCACCTCACAGCAAGAAGGTCCTGGGCTCAAGTCCCAGGTGTTTCTGTGGGGAGTTTGCATGTTCTCCTCACGCTTGTGTGGGTTTCCTCTGTGTATTCCGGTTTCCTCCCACAGTTTAAAGAGATGCACATTAGGGTAATTGCCCCAAGATGGGAATTTGATTGTAAAATGGTGAGCTGATTAGGGTGTACCCTGCCTTTGCCCAGTGTCGGCTGATATAGGCTCCAGCCTCCCTGCAACCCTAGCAAGATTAAACGATTCGGCAAATAAGTGAGTAGTTATATTTAATGCTGTGGAAGATCCATGAAACAAGCTGTCTCCAGTTATGCAGTGGTGGCTTTGGGTTAAAGCTTTGGGTTACTGATCAGAGCGTTGGAGGTTCAAATCCCAGCCTCAACAAGCTGCCACTGTTAGTGTCCTCATGCAAAGGCATTAACCTACTTGCTCCATAACCATACTTTATTATGGCTGACCCTGTAATCTGACCCCAGCTTCCTAACAAGCTGGGATACACAAATAAAAGAATTTCACTGAGCTGTAATGTATATGTGACAAATAAAGGCTTCATCCTGGGAAAGAAATCTACATGGCACACTGTGTCTAAACCCTCAACCGGCTGTTGAGGGAACCACAGAAGCCTGCAGAGGATTCTGGGATGGCTGTGGAAATGACAGTATGAATGCAACTAACCATTTGCTCTCTTTTTTATTGTGTTTTGGAGCAACCACAAGCTGTAGTCACAGTGTGGTCTTTCCTTCAGACTCCAATAGTAGTTTATTTCAGAGGAAGTTGTTTGGTCAGAAATTTCAAATGGGGATGTCGCAGACGACGGTGAATCTGTTGACTGGAAATGACCCATCCCAAATACCAATCCAGTTCTGGTATCCTGGGGAAGGCAGACTTTTCCTAAAGCAGATTTGAATACTCCTTATACATACTATCATGTCTTCGCCCCCCCTTTTCCTCTTTTTCCACAGGTTTAATCAGAGTTGGATCAGCAGTCTTGCCTGAATAAACAGGCAGAGATGGGGGACGCACACCGTACATGTCAGTTGAAGTAGTAGCAAATGGACATGAGGACTAAGGCGAATAAGAGCCGACTCTCCGCTGTTCCCTACTCTGTAATGGGCTCCTGTCTCATATTGTTTGGGTTAGGTTATGATGAGTTTATAGTAGCTTGTATATCTCCCATAATGCTTTGATTCCAACTCGTTTAAAGACCATTTCCAGTATGTGATTCCAAACATTTCAAAGTCCAATAACAAACTGAATGGTTTCGACCGTAATGCTGACCCTGTAAAGAACTTGGTTCTGGTCTGGCTTGAGTGCTGTTTAGCATTGCTCAGCATATCCCATGTGTTCCTCTTTACAGCGACCTCTCCAACAACCGGATCGGCTGCCTGACTCCAGATATGTTCCAGGGACTTACCAACCTCACCAAACTGTAAGTCAAGACTTTAAATAGTAATATTTATCAATGGATGGAAAAACTATTTGACTGCAATTAGCCTGGAGCTACATAGTTTGGAACAATGTCTGATCTCCTGAGGCGCTGTATTTGTGTTTCAGGAACATCTCAGGAAACATCTTCTCTTCGCTCGAGCCGAACATCTTCCAGGAACTTTCCTCATTAAAGCTGGTGTGAGTGAGAGTGCTCCGATTATTCTATTATATAACAACAACGGTATGTTGTGTGGGTGTAGCATACTCCAAATGTTTGTGTTTGTACTCAGATTAGAACTTAAAGTTGGTGTGGACACAATAATTATTATTAAATATGAGCCTTAACACTGTGCCACCCTGATGTAGAAATGTAAGCACCGTCAGCATGGTTTGTAAATTCATTTTAGCGGGTACATTTTAGCTGATGTTGAACAGAAATGTGTGTGTGAGTTTTATAACTAATTTACTCACTCGATTCTTCATTTGCTACTTAATCTTAGTAGCATCAAGCGGAGGATGGAGCCTTTCACAGAAGAACAGCTCGCCAGACCATAGCAGGGCCAACGCACATACACGCAACCGGTGTATTGGAGAAGCCAGTGCATGTTTTTGCCATAATGTGCATGTTTTTGGCATGTGGGAGGAAACCAGAATACACGAAGGAGAACATGTACACACAGAAACGCGTAAGCCCAGAACTCGAACCCAGGACCTTCTTGCTGTGAGGCGCATGTGCTAACCACTACGTCACAGTGCAGCCCGCTAACTAATTTAGTTGGTTGCGATTTTCCAAAATATAAAACTACCAACTGAGAAAATAATTGTTCTTTTGAGAATTTCTTTTAAGACTTCCATCATCGATTCCCGGACTCGTCCGAGCATTTTTCTGGCAATACCAAATAATGTCTGGAGCTGGATTTTGTACGGGAAATCCGAAATTCAGTAAATAGGAGTATGGGAAATCAAGGGTGAGGTGTACATGTAACATGAATTTTTTTACAACTTCAGACTGACGAATAGAATATAAATACATTTTACATACTAAAGCAACAGTGGTGTGTTGTGGAGGTATATATATATATATAAGATCTTGAGTCGATTTTCCGTAGAACAGTGCTTGATACGTCGAAGTAGAGCTAAGTACTATAGAGAGAGAGAGAGAGAGAGAGAGAGAGAAAGAAAGAGAAAGAGGGTGTGTATATATATATATATATATATATATATAGGACGTAAGCATGCACATGCCCCCTCCGTGACATGTGATGCTGCCACCCACCTCTTTATGAACTGCGTGTTTCGAGGTGACCTAACACACACGGAGGGAAAGTGCGATCCGCCCCCTCGTACGAATGAGCTCACAGTCACCGATAATTGGCTGTGAGTGACAGGGAAGTGAGTGTATGCCATCCCTCCCTGAGAACTGGGCCCAATAGGCACGAATGGCTGCAACATTCGTCAATTCGAACTGGTGATTTCCAGGTTGATAGTCGCGCACATTATCGATGCGCCACACAGGAACGTTTCTGTGTGGATTTTGTATGTTCTTCCCTTGCCTCCGTGGGTTTCCTCTTAGTACTCCTGTTTCCTCACACAGTCCAAAGTACATTAAGATAACTGGCTGCTCTAAGTTGCCCCCAGTTGATTGTGTGAGTGGGAATGGTTGTGTGCAATGGTCTGGCAAATGGTCTGGCAAGCCAGTGTCGGCTGAGATAGGCCTCAGCCTCCTCACAACCCTAATAGGATTAAAGGGTTCATACTACTGCCCCCTTCTCCTAGTAGTATGACAGTATATAAGTATGAAAGTGTGTGCGCCAGAATTATGATATTAATTCCAATCTGAGTTTTAACTGATAGAAGAGGGAGGATGGTTCTATGTCATGTATGCGAGGTTAATTTCATTACGCAACCATAGAGCATATGATGGATATCAAGCTTAGTCTTCTGGGGGTCTTCCATTGAAAGTGTAGACCCAAGGACCACAAACGTGATAGATTCATCTATAACCTCTCAGAGCCACGAACTCCAGGGAGCAGTGGAGTAATGGATTTATTTAGCATGTGTGCAGATGACTACATATTTATGACCCTATATATTTATATCACAAGACGTATTTTATTATTAAGCTTGTGTTCTGTTGAGGAATATATGTCCCTGTGTGTCGATTTAGTTTTTTTATGTTTACCTTTGCAAAACATTTTTTAAAACAGCAATACATTTAATCAACAGTCCTCAGAAATATGTATAATCGTTGGAATACTCCTGATGATACACACGTAATGAGATACGGACCGTTTCTGTAATATAAATATAAAAGGTTAAATGTCATTTGTTCTGTTCAACAGATTCTAAAATAAATATTGACTATATATGGGATGAAAGTTGCATTTTCTACTCCATCAGGAACTTTGACTCCGAGGTCCTCTCATGTGACTGCGGCCTGCAGTGGGTGCCGGGTTTCTTTCGCACAAGTTCAGCCAGACTTGGAGATGAGACGCTCTGCACGTATCCTCGAAGGTTCCAGAACAGACCACTGCGAGAACTGAAGGAGAGCGACCTGACCTGTGGTGAGAAAATACATCCATGTATCAAAATATGTCGAGATAATCAAGACGTCAAGTAAACAGTCGGGAAGACCACTGGGAGACGGAGAGAAAGCCAAATCATGAGAAAGTGTCAATTTACTAAAATTAAAGCATGCGCTAAAAATAAATAAATAAATAAATAATGGAGATCCAATATTACTTTAAGTTACTTTTAAGAAAAGCTGAACTTTCTGCATCCTGGAAAACGAGCTGCATTCTGGCTGGAGCTCAGTTTAAAATCCCACTCACCGATTTTCCAGAGCTAATATTTCATGCTTCATCATTTGCCACTGAGACTCTGATTCAGTTTCTCCATGGCTTTTAGTCGGCCCATGATCTTTCAGTTTATCTGTACAATTTTGTTTTTTTGTCTTTTCTTGCGTGGGTGGCTTGGTGGTGGTGGTGGTGGGGGTCGGTTGGGGAGTGCAGCGTCTCAGGGTCTCATACCACACTCCCTGCTGTCGCTTCAATATCATCTCATGTCACCATTCTGTCCCTCTGCAACCTATAAAACATATTTGCATTGGCGAGCGGCAGAGATGAATGTCTATGAGTAATTCCACTGTGGTTTCAGTGTTATGAATAAAAGGACCGTAAAGCCGCAAAACATCTCTGATCCAGCTACGCTCTTTCACAATCGATGTGAGGGAGCTGAATAAAAACAAAGCACTTATCCACACTTATAAAATGAATGTTTACCTCCTTCTATTAAAAATAACCTTCATTTATTACTCAAAGGGGATAAAGAGATAGACTTGTGCAGTACTGGCTTAGAATGCTCGCATGTATGTGTATATTTTCTGATACTATCTCTGTTCATCTTATTAGCTAAATAAAGAACTTAAATACTATGGATAAATGTGTCTTCAATATACTTTGTAATTTTCCAGAGGGCCCCTTGGAGCTGCACACTCTGTTTCTGTTACCCTCACTACGCCAAGTAGTGTTCAAAGGAGACAGGCTTCCGTTCCACTGTACTGCTGCCCGGGTGGACAAAATCACCGCCATACATTGGCGCCACAAAGGCCAAATCGTCAGTACCAGTCCTGAGAATGGAGTTTTTCTAGAGAAAAGTGTTCTACATGACTGCACTGTCATCACCAGGTAACCAAATAGTGTGATGGAATCTAACTGGTTTAATCGTGAATGTTGCGGCAAAGTGCGAAGTGACTGTCTTTATTTTTATTATTCAGTGAGCTGATCTTATCGAATGTGCATGTTGATGCGAGTGGCGAGTGGGAGTGCGTAGTGACGACAGGACGAGGGAACGTCTCACGCAGTGTGGAGATCGTGGTTCTGGAAAACGGTGCCACCTTCTGTCCTGAGCAAAAAGTGTCCAATAATAGAGGAGAGTTCAAGTAAGGCTGGAACACGCAAACCATTAGCAATTCTAATATCAAGCATACCATCAAAAAGCTTCCCATAACATTTATGATCAGTATTATTAGCATTAAATGCTGAAAGTAGCTCATCATGCCATTCTTTAGGTGGCCAAGGACTTTTGCTGGAGTTACGTCATATCAGTATTGCCTACAGCTACATTATCCATCCCTTGCTGGAGGGAGTCCTGTTGATGAGAAAAGGGCCTCTCGTTACTGTGATCGCTCTGGTCAGTGGGAGGATGGAGACTACTCTCAGTGCCCCTACACCAATGACATCACCAATGTCCTTCATACCTTCATACAAGTATGTTGTCACAAATGTTATTCATCCATATATTTACATTTTCATTAATGGGATTTGACAGAAGGTATTTGACAGTAGTTGAGAAGTAGGATGTCATGGGCAAATATAGAGTTGGCAAGCATGTGCTGAACATTATGACCTCCTGCAGGATAATATGAAATGTTCAGAGTGCATAAGACTGGGACCCCAAATTTCTGGCTGACATTGATTATAGTAGTAATAAGGAGTCAATATTTAAAATGAAGCTCTACCATTAAAAAGCTAACTATGCAGTGGTATTCCTTCATCCTTCAAAAATGAGATATAAAGAAAATGAAACATTTGTTGATTATGAGCCATCTAAAGGACAGAGTGTTCCTACAGCAGGTAGAAAAGAAAAGTCATGAAATGGGATAACTATGTATAACAAGGCCATGTATACTAAGAAGAGAAGAAGACCAAGCACAGAGCCTTGAGGTACACCACTTGCAGATTGGACTCTTGGCACATTCCTAATATTCTGTAATCTCAAGAGGTAAGGCTTGAAACATCAGAAAGGACGAGCAGAAGAATCTGCTGGTTTAATCTAGCAGAAGCAGATTAGGAAGTGACACCTTGCCTGTGTGTGTGTGTGTGTGTGAGAGAGAGAGAGAGAGAGAGAGAGAGAGAGAGAGACTTGTTGGAGTGTCACTTTTGAGGCCATGATGGTTGGAATCCAGTATTATATTCTTTGAGTGGGAAGACAGAGATTGTTTGATGTTATAAGGTGTCTCCTTTGCTTTAAGTGAAATATTATTGTGTTCTAGATGCCCATTAATGCCTCCAATGCCGTGGCAATGGCACACCAGGTGAGGACATACACGTTGGAGACAGCAGGCTTCAAAGACACAATGGAAATTTTCTACGTGGCACAGATGATGCATAAATTCATGGACTATCTTGATCAGTCACGTGAGGTTAGTAGAGGTTTTTATGTTTGTATGTGCCAGTTTCTAGTACCTGGGACATATTTTGGTGGATCTTGAGTTACTCTTTGTGTTTCAGCTGACGCAAGTGCTAGTGGAGATGGGCAGTAACCTAATGCAAGTGGACGATCAGACCCTGTCTAAGGCTCAGAAGGAGAAGAGAGCATGCAGCTCTATAGTCTGCTCTCTAGAGACCTTAGCATGGCCACAGCTTCACCCGAACGCCCAGGATCTCTCCATGGTAGGTGATACTCTAGGACCGTGGTTGCCAACCCTCTCCCTGAAGAGTGACCTCACTGAAGACTTTGGCTCCAGCCATAACTTCTCATTGAGATAAAAAGTTTGTGATCAGCTAAAAGTGCTAGATTTTGGTTGAAGATAAAACTTGCGGGAAGGTTCATCTCCAGGAACTGGATTGGTAACCACTGCTTTGGGAATAAAATGCTGTTTCTGGCAAAACATTTCAAGAAGCCCTTTGGCAAGGGAAATGGATAATATGGTTTTTCTCCCAGAAAGCATTGCTGTGTAGCCTTTGGGCCAATTCACGCCAGTAGAACAATCATAGCATTCATAAGCTAGCATAAGGGGTGAGCAGAGGTCATGGTTTCACATATTCGCCTTGCACTGCCACAATAAGTCTAGTCAAAGGCAATTCTCATCATACAAAAGAAATAATATTTTCAATGGCATTGCATGAAATCGGGGTGTCCCGATTTATGTTTCGAAACATAAGGGTTCATTTTTGTTTGACTTCTGGTCTGGTCATGAATGTAGGGAAAGGCTAAACCTTTTGAAAGAGAGTGAAAGAACACATTATCACATAAGCATTTCAATGTTCCCCTGTAGATATCTCGGAACATTGTAATGGAGGCTCACTTGATACGCCCCGCCCACTTCACTGGCATGACCTGCACAGCCTATGAGAGACGAGAGAGTTCTGGTGCCAGTGGATTAGACATGATGGAATCCACCCATGAGCACGAGTTACGCTTCCGTTGTACAACCGGAACCCACAACATGTCACTAACTGCCTTTCCCTTAAAGGTAACTTGAATAAAACTGACAATCAAATAAAATATTAGAGCAACTCTTTTTTAAAATCAATCTCTTCTTTCTTTTTTTTTTTTTATGATAGAATGCTGTAGCACTTGCTTCAGTCTCTCTCCCTCCTTCCCTGTTCCCTCCGAATGCTCCTGCTGAGTGTAAACTTCAGTTTGTGGCATTCCGTACTGGAAAATTCTTCCCTTTTGTTGGAAATTCCAGCAGCGGACCTCGTAAGAGGAGTGTGAACACGCCAGTCATCTACGTAGGCCTCGGTATGTTGATAAAGTCTCGGCCAGACATCATTCTTAAAAACACAATCCTTCCTGTCCTCCCTTTTTACCTCAAATGACCCAGAAATTCGTTTCTCTCTCACTCCTAGATGGATGCGCCATGTGGAACCAGTCAGCTCCCATCATAATGTCACTTCGACACACATCACCTGGTAACGATCCAGTGGCTGCACACTGGAGTCTGCAAGCACTCAAGCATCATGGGAGTTGGAGTACAGATGGCTGTCAGTTAGCGCACAGTGATGCTAGCATCTCAATGCTACAGTGTACCGTGCTCAGTAACTACGCTGTACTTCAGGTATGACCATAGTCCAAACCAAAGAAGCAGTACTGTTGTTTTACTATATGGCGGCATATATAGTTGTAATAATGCAAACACAGAATTGAGACTAAGTAGGATTTTGCAGTTAGTCTTATCTATCTAATGAGCTGTTCTTATCTGTCTGCAGTAGACTCATTCCTTTAAATAGGGAGGACATATCTCCCTCTTACGGGCAGACATTTAGCACTACATACCTCTTACCCTGACACCAGGCAAGGCTGACGTTGATTGTTTGAATCTGCTTGCTTCTTGGCACTGAGTTTGACTTGTGGAGCATTAATGTCATATCTCAGAATGCTCGAGTTTAATTAGAGCTTAAGTTTTACGTAAACTTTGGCAAAGTAGTAGTTGAGGAATGCAGTCGTCGAGAAGTTGATGCAATTAGTCCCTTGATGTGAATACATAGTATGTGGCTTTTGTAATCTCTCTCTCTCTCTGTCTGTCTGTCTGTCTCTCTCTCTCTCTCTCTCTTGTTCGCCCACTCGCCCACTTTATTTCAGGAGGTGCCTGATTTCCCAGATCTTGTTCCCATGCCAATGGAAGTGCTCCATCCGGTGGTCTACACCTGCACTGCAGTGCTGCTCCTGTGCCTCTTCACCATCATCTTTACATACATACTTCACCACAGGTAGTGAGACACTAAGGCTGACTTATTCAGCTCAGTACTTACACATTCACTGCTTAGGAGCACTAAGGAAGTGCAAGCTTTACCTTTTATTTCATCATCCTTTCCCTTTTTATCCTTAGCTCTATTCAAATAACTAGGAAAAGCTGGCACACCTTACTCAACACCTGTTTTCACATTGCCATGACGACAGCGGTGTTCGCAGGGGGCATTACTCTTACTAGCCACCTAATTGCATGCCAAACGGTAAGAATCATAAATGACTAAAGCATTAGTTCATTTACAATACCAGCCTAAGTTGCCATGCATCATATACATAGTTATTTGTTATTGAAATCTTGTGTATTGTGTATATATATATATATATATATATATATATATATATAATATATATATGTGTGTGTGTGTGTGTGTGTTAGGTGGGCATTGTTCTTCACTATTCTTCATTGTCCACCCTGTTGTGGATTGGCGTCAGCGCACGTGTGCTCTATAAAGAAGCCTTGTGGCGGTCTCCACAGCAACCAGAGGGCGAGGCTACAGTAGTTCCCACTCAGCGGCCCATGCTCAGGTCAGTGATGCCATCCGTGGCATAAGAATATGTACTTGTCTCATGTTAACCATTCTTTGCAAAGCGTTTTCCAGTCCATCCACTTGAATGCACAGGTTCAAGCTGGCAGCACTTTAAGAAGCATGTAACATCTGTAGAAATGTGACGGAAGCGTTGTTTTGCTTAGGTTATAAATATTAGCGTGGAAGTGAGACATAAAAGAAATCTATACACACAAAAAATATTTTTTTCACATTAAAACAATGTTAAGGGACTAGGGGCTTGATGACACTCACATTCTTGTATGTCTTCATTCATGCCATCAAGGTGTGATAAAGTATATAAACTAATTATTAATGTGTATAAACTAATTATTAACCAAGCGCGAGGTCTGTACAGAAAAAAGTCATCTCCAGGTCTTTTGTAAAGACTGAACTGAAGGCGAAGTCCATAGAAAGCCCAAGGGCTGCGGTACAGACTGAGGTTAATAAGTAACTTATTATATGACATTTTAAACATTTATGGCATTTGGCAGACGCCCTTAACCAGAGCATCTTACGGTTTTATCTCATTTATATAATTGAGCAGTTGAGGGTCAAGGGTCTTGCTCAAGGGCCCAACAGTGGCAGTTGTTCATACTGGGGCTTGAACCCCCGACCTTCAGATCAGTGACCAATGAGCCATCACTACCTTCTTTTTATTTCACTTTTTAATTTTACTTCAGGCGCTGTTACTTGCCCATTTCTGAACAAGGAATCTTCATTTGTTTCTTTGGTGGTGTCACTACGGCACTTCTGATTCGCTGGCTAATTGCGTTACCCTGAGCAGGTGGCATCTGGGAGTGCAATCAGGAAATTAATTTAATCGCGATGTGTGGAGTGTTATAACCTTTCAGTGGCCATAATTTTTTCGTTTTGCTTAGTTACTTTGTTAGCCTGACGCTACTTGTTTTAATTTGTGTTTCAGTTCCTGTCCCTTTGGTTGCCAGTCCACAATAAACTCCACATCTAGTGTATCCATCCTGTCTCCACAAACATTTGTGTCGGGTAGCTTTCAGTTTCCCTTCCTGTAGACCTTGCTAAAGATCATAGGCGCACAGTGCAGCTAGCTAAAAGCTAACTTGCAGGGTGTTGTGCCCCGGTCCATACACATTTTATTGCCTGTTCATCGACCAATCAGATTTGCGTTGCTTCCATATAATAAACCCATTTCTTCCAGATCTGATACTCTGATTGAATTGTTACTTCGGTCACTTCAGAAGTTTTTATGAGGCACGAGCGAGCCTGCTGAGGCACTTAGGTATTGTTTATTCCTATGTCTTGTTTGCTGTGCAAATTCTCTATGAATTTCTCCTTGAAAGATATACATATATTCCACTTTTTTATACTTCCTTCAGCTGGAGTTGATATTTTGTACATTGCTTTGGTTATACACTCAAAGACGGGACATATAGAATCGGACAGGAGCAATGTGAGCATATAAAGCTCCATTTAACGACAAGCATGCAAGCACAAGACCACCCTGCCGCGAAACCTGACTAGTCAAAGAGCACCATTGTCCTCGGAAGAACCAAGAACCATCTGTTAGTGTGGAACGAGCAAGAGAGCAGGAAAATGTACAGCGAATGGATTAGATAAAAGTGGCAAGAAAAGCCATAAATCTAATAAGAGATAATGCAAAGTGTCAGTCACGCATGCAGACATGCGCACGCTCACATACTGAATCCTGTTCTCCTCCAGCCAGGGTTCACACACTGTACTACTGACCTCTCAGATGTGTAACGCTGACCCCGACGCTACCCACACTCAGGGCCTGCTCTCTGGGATAAATCAATCTCCTGTTCCCTCACTCAGAGCATTATTTCTCTCTCTCTCTCTCTCTTTCTCTCTCAAGAAACGAAACAACAGACTGTTCAATATTATACTTCTAGGACCAGCATAACATTTTTAAATACAATAAAATTTAATTCTCCAGGTCTAGGAAAGCATTTTTGTTTTAATCTTGATCTAATAACTTTCTTTTAGATTACTGCACAATAGTATTGTCTTAATCTTTAAATCTAAATAAACTCTAACCCACATCAACTATGTAAGAACCAGGAAATTCTTCATAAGGCTATTTTAAAATCATTATTATTATTATTATTAGTATTATTTTTATTATTATCATTCATTCATTAATTTTCTGAACCACTTATTCCTTATTATGGTCGCGGGGAGGCTGGCGCCCACCTCAGCCGACTCTGGGCTCACCTCAGCTCGCCAGGCCATATTATTATTATAATTGTTATTATTATTATTATTTATTCATTTTCTAAGCTGCTTAATTCTAATTAGGGTGGTGGGGAGGCTGGCGCCCATCTCAGCCAACTCTGGCAAGGGCAGGGTACATCCAAGACACCTCGCCAGGCCATCGCTGGGCCACAACTCACACAACCTTTTACACTCACACCCATGTCTTGGAACAGCCAATTAGCCTACTGTGCATGTTTTTGGACTGTGGGAGGAAACCCATGCAGGCACGGGGAGAACATGCAAACTCCACACAGAAACGCCAGAGCTGGGAATCGAACCCAGGCCTTCTTGCTGTGAGGTAGCTAACCACTACGCCACCGTGCATTATTATTATTATTATTATTATTATTATTATTATTATTATTATTATTATTATTGTAGGGTCCTGGATTACTGATCCGAAGGTCGGGAGTCCAAGCCCCACCAAGTTGTCACTGCTGTCCCCCGAGTACAGCTAACTGGGTTATCCAAGGCCAGCCATGTCTCAGTGGTGAGAGGCATGTAAAAGAACCATTGCTGTTGTTCGAAACGAGTAGGCCATTGGATTTCCATCAGCATGGCTCTGCCCTGTGATGGCCTGGCGAGTTGTCCAGGGTGTACTTTGCCCTCGCCCAGAGTTGTCTGAGATGGGTTAAAGAATTTTTTTAACATCAACTGGAAAATACCCAGAATACGTTGGGAGAAAAAAATGCAGGGCTCAAAAATAGTTGAGGAACAGACCACAAGGGGGCACCGTAATTCTACATCACCTGCCACTATAACCCATGTAAAGACGAGAAAGCACTACCTTGGTGGAGGTCTGCTTTCTCTGAGTACATATCTAGTTTTTAGCTTTGTTTGTTTACTAGAACCTTTCCATGTCTTTCATTTGCTGTAGGTTTTATTTGATAGCCGGCGGCGTTCCTCTCATCATATGCGGGATCACTGCAGCTGTCAATATTAACAACTACGGGGACAACATTCCTTAGTAAGTAGAAGAATACTATTATTATGTTTGTTACAGTCTTATAGATAACAAAACACCTAAATGTCTAACATGAAAGAATTCAGTGTATTTTTTTATACATAGAAATGTGATTATCCTTTTATACATTGAGATCTGGGAAATCTGAGTATATAATACACTGTGACACTCTAATACAGAGTCTAATCAAAAAGTTCCTAGACTGTCCCTGTTGTAAACAAACACAGCGCAGCATAGTTATGTGCATGTAGCAGGAGGGAGGTGTAACCCTTATGAGCCAGTTTGCTGTGTGACGGTCACAAACTGTTTGATGACACTGGCAAATGTGCATTTTTGTTTACGCTGGAAATGCTTCAGCATGCCTGGCAATGAAACAATGAGCTGGTTGAGGTGTTTTAATTGGCATTTTTGCTTCATGAGAAGCGGGATCCTCCTGGAGAATGATGTTTGCTCTACTTGATATGAGAACGCTAAGCAACACACTCCACACAGCTTTTTTCTAAGTTTGACACATAATTTGAGGCTTGGTCTTTGGTTCATTGTAAAATCACAAATGCCCATGTTCCAGTATCACAAAAATGCATGTAGTACAGGTCCTGATAGTAACAGCATGACTTCACATGGCATACTGTCTCACAAGGGTTACTGCTCACTCCTGCTGCATGCTCATGACCCTGCCATGCACCGTTCGTTCACAATACAAGCAGTCCCGGAACTTTTGATCAGACTTTTGATTGAGTTATTTAGAATTTTGTTAAAAACAAAATAACATTTCAGTTTAGTTAAGCAGTGATCGCTCAAATCAGGCTAAAGAGAAAAACATAATATATGTATATCTATGGTAAGCAGAAGCTAATTTACACATAATAGCATCATAAAGTCATATGCATCCTACACTTTTGTCCCTCTTGATGCATGAATGCAACTCAAAACACCATGTCCACCTTATTGCTTTATTGCCATAGGCTTGCTATAGCATTTAAAGGTCTCCATTTAAACAGTATTTAAATATATATGATGAATTATTTGTGTTATGGCTAATTATATTAAGCTTGAAATGTAATTATTATATATATATATATATATACACACACACACACACACACACACACACACATATAAGAAAAGTGTACATCTTCTTTAGCTTTTTATTTAGGATCCATTAAATTTCTTTTTGTTTGTTATTAAAATATTATTTGCTTTCTCTGACCTTCTTACTGCCTCTGACATTTTGGCAGTTGTTGGCTGGTATGGCAGCCCAGTATTGGAGCGTTCTATGTTCCTGCTGGCTTGGTAATCCTGGTGACCTGGATCTACTTTCTGTGTACCATTGCACGCTTGAGATGCCGATCCTCCCAGAGTGCCAAGGAACCCCAATGCTCCACCTCTGGATCCTCTCCTTTACCAGAAGCCCAGCCTGCTCTAAGTGGCAGCACTAGTTTACTTTCAACAGACTCGGCAGTCATCCCAGTACATTCAGGAATGGTGCAGGAGGACCAGTACTCATTGAAAGTGCAATTCTTGGCACTGGTGGCGACTCAGCTTGTGTTTTTGCTTCTGTGGTGTTGCGGAGCGATGACTATGTGGCACATGGACAAAGAAAGGAAGTTATTCAGCTGCCTGTATGGGGGGACGGCAACAGGGTTGGGAATCTTTTTGGTGCTCCATCACTGCTTCAAACGCTTGGATGTTCAAGCAGCCTGGCTTGGATGCTGCCGCGGGTACCATCGCTCCCAGCCGATCGCAGCTTATAGCCAACCTTGCACCGCCACCACCGGAGTCCAGAATACTTCGGAAAGAGGCTCACAACTTTTTGTCAGCTCTGTTCCTCCAGCAGAGCAAAGCAACTACTCTTCTTCTGCCAGGTCATCCTCTACTCCAAGTGGCACCAGTAGCATCGCCACTGGACCCTGCAAGCTCACCAACCTTTTGCAGGTGACCCAGGACAATGCCAACAATACTACACGTGCTCTGGCAGGCACCAACACCAGCACCAGCACAGAGAACAACACCAACAGCAAACCTGCCAACAACCTGCTGCTGCCCAGTATAAGCAGCACACTACCTGTTCAACAACAACAGCGAAAAAAGACTAGCAGTAGAACTAAGGCAGTAAGTGGCCAGTTCCACCATCGCGGGGAGGGAAGGGGACATTATCGTCTGAAAGCACTAAGAGGTGGTGGGGGCAGTGTAGGTGCTTTGGGCCCACCTGGGGTGGACCAAGTCAACCTTCATCATGTTCACAGATATGCATCGAGTGAGAATGGAAGTCTTCGAAACAGCCATTCAGAGAGCCATAATGGTCCGTTGACCAACGGGCGACACCGCGGGGAAGGACCAGGAACAAGTCCTTCAGAAGGAAGCGATGGAGGAAGCAGTGGAAGTAGGAAGCCGTTCCCACTTTTACCCTCTATAGCAAGTCGGGTTGCGATGCAGCAGAATGGACAGAGGCGCAGTGCAAGCAGGGACAACCTTAAATTGGTCACCGCGCCTGAAAAAGAATTTAAACGTGGCTCATATTCACTGAACGCAGACATCCTAACAGCAACAGGAACTACAAGTGGCACAACCCCGTCAGCGCTGCCTGCCACATCGAATGGAATCCTGAAAGGTTCGGTGATTGAACTGGATGTAAGTGGGTCGGATCATTCACAGGGGTCAGTTGGGATGAGGCCTGGGGTTTGGAAGAGTGAAACAACGGTGTGATTAGGGAGATAAAGCAACTCTCGCTAAAGCAGCTAGCATTCCGCGTTTTGGGACGAGTGCAGTGGGAAAAGGTCTTACTGCGTAAATCCCAAGTGGAACATGTGGTTTTCTCCAGGATTAGCCTGACTGACATTTTATTTGTAATAATGTTAAGTGAGCTTCATAATTTGCGCCTTTTTTTTCCACATACCTACTTTTATAAGGGATCGGTGCCAAATAAAGCAGTAGGCCTGTTTTGGGGCCTCGTTGTATTATTTCAATAATTAAAAAACAAATTTAAATAAAGGGATATACATATATGCAAAACCTGAACCCTTTCCAAATCAGTATTTTCCATCCTGAGAAAGTGCAGCAGTATTATTTTCGGTGATGTGCTTGTTGTTTAGAATATACGTATCTGACAGGAAGTTTAAAAGCTATTGCTAAAAAGTGAACACCTTATGGTATCTGTAAGCTTAAATCCAGTTTTTACTCCATGTTGATCTATGCATATCAGTGGAAATGGACCACAAAATGCATTCCAAGTTCATTTTCATTTGTTTGTTGTACTTTGTTTTTAAAAATGCTTAATGCTTTTTATTTGCTGGTTATTTGGTGAACGTGCACATGTGATCGTGAGAGATGTCAGAATGTATGTAAGAATGTATGGATGTATTAATTGACTTTTACAGTATTTAGCTCTATTCCCTCTCCAGCACTGAAAAAATACCTCTTGGCCTTGAATAACCGTTCCAGTATTAAGGACTTGCATTGAGCTCTCTTTCTCTCCATGCTTTATATGTGGAATATGTATTGGCACTTGGGGATGCTGGTCCTTTTCCTGCAGTTGCGAAGCAGGACATGACTCAAGTCTTTGTATTCCTGTTCCTCTTTTGTGTCAAAGGCCAAGATGATGAAGAGAAAACACAGGTCTAGACTGCCCTCTAGTGGACCACTCATGCCATTATCAAATAATGCACTGCCAACCAAACATACCATCTTGTGATAAGGCTCTATTTCATGTTTGTTGTATTGAAAGAAGTTTAGGTGGAGAAGAATTTTTGTTTTTTTTGCAATCATGTCTAACATGGTTTTCCCCCACAGCACTTGAAAAACCCTTTTAATACATCCAACTGAAGCACAAACTATGTCTTAGCGAATTCAGGGTATCTTTCTTTTTCCCTTTCATCAGGCGTATTCTTCATCACTGTTTTTGTTATGTTACAGTTTTCTAACAGTACAATGTGTAACATTTTAGAGGATCTATTAGCAGAAATTAGGTATATCATCAATAAATATGGTGTGGCACGGTGGCATTGTGGTTAGCACGTCCGCTTCAGAGCAAAAAAACCCTGTGTTTAAGTACGAAACGTGTGTTTGTACCAAACACACCAATGGAGGTTACATGTTCTCCCAGTACTTGGGTGGGTTTCTTCCGGGTACACTGGTTCCTCCCGCAGTTCAAAGACATGCACTTTATTCTAACCGACTGTTCCAGATTGTCCCTAGGTGTAAGTTTAGTGTGAATGGTTCTTGGCCCTGCAGGTAATCTGGTGAGTTGTTCGGGGTGTACTACTGTGCCGGCTGATATAGGCTTTAGCCTCTCTGTGACCATATAAAATTAAGCGGTTTGCCAAATTCATTCATTTTCTAAGATGCTTAATCCTAATTAGGGTCACGGTGAGGCTGGTGCCCATCTGTGGGCAAGGACGGGGTACACTCTGAACAGCTCGCCAGACCATCACAGGGCCAGTACACACCCAACCTTCACACTCACTCTCATACCTAGGGGCGACTTGGAACAGCCATTTAACCTACCGTGCATGTCTTTGGACTGTGGGAGGAAACCGGAGTACCCGGAGGAAGCCCATGCAAGCACAAGAAGTGCATGCAAACTCCTCACAGAAACGTCCCAAGCCTGGGAATCGAACTGGGGACCTTCTTGCCATGAGGCTGACGTGCTTTTCATAAATTTGTAATCATTAAAAATACAGTTGTTGAGTTTTCAGAATTTTAGAATAAGCTGTTTATATCTACATGAGGGGGGCAGTGGTGGCCTGGTGGTAGGCTGCTGGATTACTGATCCCAAGGTCGGGGGTTTAAGCTCCACTATCAGCGGGTTGTCGCTGCTGTCCCCCCAGTGCAGCTAACTGGGTTACCAAAGGCCAGCCATGTCTCTTACTGTCTATGGTGGGAGGCATGTAAAAGAACCATTGCTGATTTTCGTCAAGAGTAGGCTGCATAGCCGTCAGCATGTTTCTGCCCTGCGATGGCCTAGCGAGCTGTCCAGGGTGTACTCTGCCCTCACCCGGAGTCGGCTGAGATGGGCACCAGCCTCCCCGCGACCCTAATTAGGAATAAGCGGTTCAGAAAATGAATGAATGAATATCTACATGAGGAGCAGGTCACTGCTCAAGGTGGCCACCATCTTGCTCCTCCCAGACCATACAGGGTCAGGCGTGAAGTCTGAGTTGGTTGCAATATGGAACCTCACCACTAGATGTCGCTGGATACCACAAAATCTAACACACTGGACCTTTACCTGCCAAAGTCTTTTTTTCTGATTGTTCTTATAGAATACACTGTCCATCCCTCCTGCCCACTTCAGTGTTCCCAAAACCATCAGTATTCCTAACCAACAAAAGGAATGACTTGATAGAACGATCGAAATTCAGCCATTTATCAAGCAATACAGTGTAGCAGGGTAATGTCGTGTATTATATTGTGTAGATGGGAGCACTTAGAACCAACTGAACCCAATTTTTTTCTCCAATATAAAAAGAGAAAGATAATCAGTACCCCTGATCCCAAAGGGGGAAAGAGTGTTAGTCAGAAGACAGTCATTTACTGCGTAAATACTGCGTAATTCCATGAAGGTGTTTTTATTTATAACATGGTATGCAATTTCATCTTAATGACAGGAACACTTTTTATTACACTCTATATCTTGAACTTATCTTAAAGTAAAATTACCAGCTCTTTTTTTCCACATGTTTTCAGGGATTTTTGACACCAAAGAAGCTTCTGTAAAAAATTTTCAAGTGTGTTGCCTATTCAGACGTCACTAATCTCCCCAAAGTGTCATTAATAGGGCAAACCGTTATTAAAAGTTTTGTGAGAGCAGTATTTATTGTAGTGTTTGTCACAAATAAGATGTGCCTTTGTTTTATTGCATGTTGGATTCCAGCGTTTTCTTAGTGATGTGATGGTGTGTACGAGTGAATTATCTTTTTAAAAACAGATATGAGTTATTTTTTTAAATTCTAGTCACCAAATAAATGCATTAGTTCCATGATTTTCAAATTGAGGTTCAATGGAAATGTGATGTTTTATGGTGTGTAAAGCTAATTATACAAAGTGTTTTTTTTTTTTAATGATGTACAGACTAGTTTGTGTGCCACAGTTTGACAAGCCATGTGACCCCCACCCTCTCTTCATAACAGTATTCTGTCCCTATGCATGAAGTTTTTGGTCAGTAAAAATTCAGTAGGCTATTTATCTAATAATTATTGTTTTTTAAAGGGATATTTCATGTTTCATGTGTATTTATATGTCACTTTACATCAGTATGAAAATTCCCTTTCAGTTTTGGTAATATATTTGCTGTTTGTGCCTTATAAAAAAATCCTGATGCAAAATAAAAACTGCTGGTTTCTTTTAATGGTTTCATCCTTGGAACATGTTTTAAATATCATGCCATTTAAAATGCTCAGTCCTATTAAGGTCGTGGGGACACCATCTCAGCCAACACCAGGGCGAGGGCAATTTACACCCTGAACACACAACCAGTCATACTCACACCTAGGGCCAATTTTGGAACAGCCAGTTAGCCTAATATGAATGTCTTTAGACTGGGGGAGGAAACCGGAGAACACAGAAATGCCTTGAACTCAGGACCTTCTTCCTGTGAGGATATTTTGAATATATATATATATATATATATATATATATATATATATATATATACACACACATACCACATCCTCTTTCCAATTTTAATTCATTATTAAAGTGAGTACTTTAAGAAACCTTTATTCATGGAACAACCAACTCATCCATCCAACTCATCTGTGATTCACTGAGGGTGAAGTCATGCTTTATGAGGGTTCTTTTTTTTTTTTTTCATGGAGTCATCATCTAAACATAACCGCGTAATTTTTCTCCTACCTGTATTCCACAAAATCCTGCCTCCTCCTGTGTTACCCTTGGTTAAACTATATTGGTTAATCTATCCATCTATTGATCTAAGTTCCTATCTATCCATCCATCCATCTATCTATGTTCCTATCTATCCATCCATCCATCTACATTCCTATCTATCCATCCATCTATCTACATCCCTATCTATCCATACATCAATCCATCTATCTATATCATCTATCTATCTGTCTCTGTCTGTCTATCTATCTCTATCTATCTTTCTATCTACGTTCCTATCTACCCATTCATCTATCTATCCATCCATCTATCTATCATCTATCTGTCGATCTACGTTCCTATATATCCATCCATGTATCTATCTGTCTGTCTGTTAGGAAAAGAACTCTCCCATCATGATGCTCTCTCAATCTTCCTAACGCCACCCCTCCGTCCTCATAACCAGGCTTGGGAGCGGCTTCAATAAAGACTCATGTGACAGGAGATATGTTCAGAGATTTCTTTATTCAAGCCGTCTGCTGACACAAGTCAGAGGCCTGATATTTACACTGTGAGGGTACGTGCAATAAGACAATCAGCATTCTGCTTAAACTTGCATCAAAACAATACCCTAAAGGGACTTGTTTTCTGACAGTGGGTACAGGTGAAGAAAAGGATGAGCTCCTCTTTTGTAGCCAAAGTTAGGATGCGGTGTGTGTTTGTGGTATAGATAACATCCTATATAATGTCATTATAGCTGCGAACTGACACAGCTGAGCTCATTCCCACAGAGTGCAGAGAGAGAAACCAATGCTTTATATATATTATAACACAACAAGATGAGAATTACTAGAATATTTACCTTCACTATCTATCTATCTATCTATACAACAGAGGTGGAAAGGCAAATAAACAAATACATAAATCATCCAATGACACTAGAATCATTCATTTATTTTCTGAACCGCTTAACCCTAATTAGGGTCGCGGGGAGGCTGGCGCCCATCTCAGCCGACTCTGGGTGAGGGCAGGGTACACCCTGGACGGCTCGCTAGGCCATCGCAGGGCAGAAACAAGCTGACGGCAAGTCAGCCTACTCTTGACGAAAATCAGCAATGGTTCTTTTACATGCCTCTCACCACAGACAGTGAGAGACATGGCCGGC
>JAOUQZ010000034.1:4755735-4785118 GCA_028564935.1 Neosilurus hyrtlii
ACACACACACACACACACACACACACACACACACACACACACACACACACACACACACACTCACACACACACACACAATTATCCCAACATGCCACATGAAACTGGAAGTTTTGTGCTTGTGAAGGTCAAAAAAAAAAAGCAGAATGGAAAAATAAAATTACTATTAAAGTGGTTACTAATCATTCATTCAGTTCTTCTGGGGAGATGAGGGGACATGTTAACCTACAACATCATTACACATATTAGCCAAGGTATTTCCTCTCTTACATTTAACTCTAACAGCCGTCTTGAATTCTCAGTTCTGATTGGTCCGCCAGCTCAGAATACAAATGACAGCGCTCATCCTAAAATCTTCATTCATTCATCCCTTCATCCATTCATTCGCTGAACCCCTAAATAGTACAAGGGTCACGGGAGGCTGAAGCGCATCTCAGCCGACTCTGGGTGAAGGTAGGGTACACCGTAAACAGCTTGCCAATCCATGGCAGGACTAAAAACATGCACCGAGATGCAATTTGGAACAGCAGTTAGCCTAATGAGCATGTCTTCGGACTGTGGGAGGAAACCGGAGTACCCAGAGGAAGCCCACCTAAACATGGGGACAACATGCAAAGTCCACAGAGAAAATAGAAAATTTTATAGAAAAGAATAGAAACTGTTTTTTGTCGGCCTTCTTCAAAACCTAATCTGTGGGTGGTACAGGGGTTAGCATATTTGTGTCACAGCAAGCAGACCTGGTTTCAATTCCCAGGCCAGGCTGTTTTTGTGTGGAGTTTGAATGTTCTCCCCATGCGATGGCCTGGTGGACTGTCTGGGGGACACCCTGCTCTCACTTAGAGTCGGCTGAGATGGACATCAGCTAATTATCAGGTCAGAAATCAGGTTCATGTTCTCTGTGTACATGAATAATAATTTATAGTATAGAGTTCCGTTAGTTACCGCCCGATATTCTGACAGCCCTTTGGTCCGACAGCCCTAAAACTACCCTAACCCACCTGAACCGAGTAGGGTGCCCAGCTGATTTACGCAAGGCGTCCATCTCATGAGTAGTAGTGGCTGTTGGAACATAAGAGTCGTCCCATTCCTTTTGCTATAAAACTAACTGGCTACAGTGCATCAAGAATTATTTTTGCTCTCTGGTCACATGACTCCTGAGTGTTAGTGTTAGTGTATGCCCATGGACCTGATCCGACAGCATTTTTGACATTATAACAGTCTTGTACATTTATTCTAATATATTATGATACACACTGGTATAAATCCTTATAAAATAAATAGGCCAACATGAATGTCTTCTTTTTTCTCTGTAATTTCACTCCATATGCTTCCACATACCATCCACAAGAGAGTCCGAATATGGTATAATTTCCCTACGGATTTATGATGGGGTGTGGGTGGGGGGTGGGGGTACTTTTCTATCTTTGTGGTTAATTGATTTGTAGAGAAAAAAGGATCAGGCTTGCACTAGAAACCTTGAACTCGCTTCCCCTTCACATAGAGAAGTTCAGCCGAGTGATAAAGCACGATTACGTCACACTTATCCGTCACCTGCGATTCTAACAATGAGCCTCTATATGCAAACAAAGACGTTGGGGGCGTTTCCCATAATTTGCCTTGTGAGGTCATCGTTTTTTGTTCACATGCTCTTGAGTGAAGGGACCCGTCTGTCTGCCTGGTTTCACTTTCTGGTCGAGTTTTTCAAATAGCTTGAATTAGGACTAATTGTAAACACTCACTCAATTTTGCTCAGTTTAAAACTCCGTTTCAGAGTTTTTAAAGGCGTCTGTTACACGAATGGCGTCCGTCATGCTTTCTGAAGGTCTCTTTTAATGAGGCGTAAGCCCAGATCGTTATCGTTATCATTATGAGGGATGTTATTTAAGGTTCAATGTCCAGGTTGGTTTGCAGTTGTCCTCTTTCTCTCTTATACACACACACACACACACACACACGCACACACCAAGTATTGAATTCTGCTTGTCTTTTATTTAGGCACTTGTTGGTTTCGAGTTACCGTCCCGCTCCACTGTAATGTTGATATGGGAACATTAGCTGCAGTGCGGCTTTGCTTTCCACTGTCCTTTGTCTCTTCTTGAGGAATGACCTCAAGGTTTACCGTTGGACATGGTTACATTTACCCACACACAATTGCTTGCACTCAGTGAAGGGTAGATTTATTATGTTATGCTTTTCGTATTTTACCCAGGGCTGTGCGATATGTCCTAAACATAATATTGTGATATCCGTTCATCCATTCGTTCATTTTCTAAGCCGCTTAATCCTATATTGCAATATTTTCTGACATTTTCACAAAAACGGTATGAATAATGATAATGAACACCAATCAGCCATAACATGAGCACTAACAGGTGAAGTAAAAAACATTTGATTGTCATTCATGGGATGCATTAGGTAGGAAGTGAACAGTCAGTTCTCGAAGTTGATGCGTTGAAAGTAGGAAGAATAAGCAAGTGTATGAATCATGAATCACACTGTGATGTTCCAACGGTTGTGTCTGTTCATCTTCAATACAGCAGGTCTTTTGGGGTGTTCCTAGGATGTAGTGTTATGTACCCACTAAAGGTGGTCCTAGGAAGAACAGCCAATAAACTGGCACGAGTGTGCTATGTGATTAAGGATGGTGAAGGTGATATATCTGCTCTGGCTGCGCTTGTTGCTTGCTGTGTGTGGGGCTGCCTAGCTGCAGTTTGGCCAGGTGGTGTTAATGTTATGGCTTATCGGTGTATATTGTTTATTTTTTTATATGCTTGAATACAAGGTGGTGAAATGGCGTTGCTTTATAGTTGAGATGCACCAAAAAATCAGCCAGAAACCAGAATAGGATCATTTTCAGTGTTCAAAGACCAGAAGTGGCCTATGTATGTATTTATGTATGTATAAGACTAAAAATTCACTCTATAGCTTTTTTGAGGGACAAAATAGTCAAAATTTCAAGCATAATGTAATCTCCTATTTTATATATTAAAGGTACCTTCTGGAACACCAAAGTTTTATCATATGTGTATGCATTAAATCTGATTTAATGTTAAGGACTCGTATGTGGTCTTATGTAACAGGACGGACATTTTTTCCTCGGCACTGAGATCGGGTAAAAGGAAGGTTTATCTCAACGCCATATTCACAAGACAACGCCATCTAAATGGCAGCTTTTTAGTGAAGCTCTGCATCCACTAATTTAATTAAGTGTCTGTAGTTTATTTCCACTGGCACTGTTCACCGCATCACATGAGTACAGACGTTACGTGAAAATCATTCCCTTTTTCTCAAACCGGCGAAAAAATCGGCGATATTAACAAGCAGGGTTACACAAAATGCTACCTGACAAACACAAATTGTTATTTAAGAAAAACAAAAATAGTCAGACTGCGTTGGCCCAGTGAGCTGTCCAGGGTGTACCCCGCCCTCGCACAGAGTCGGCTGAGATGGGCGTCAGCCTCCCCGTGACCCTAATTAGGATTAAGCGCTTCAGAAAATGAATGAATGAATGAAAAATAGTCAGAGTTGTGTTTCACATAGTTTGCCGTGAAAATGTAGTATTTACACAACGTGAATGGAATGTCCTTTTTTTTTTTTTTTTATTGCTTCCTCGCAACATGTGATGGCTGTAAGAGATCATGGGGGAAACACTGAGTGATTACATTTTCCTTATCTCTTCAACATTTATGCAAATAATATGAGTCATGATTAAATATCACAAGAATCACAAGAAATGATTAGATATCACAAGAACTGCAAATTTACAGTCATGTGTATTCTAACTGAGCCCTTGATACAACTCAAGGAGTGCACAGCTCAAATAAATTGAAGCCACCGGCCGCCATGTTGGTACTCTCTATTCGGAAGGTGAAGCATGTCAAGTAGAACAGATGTTTTTGTCCATTTTGAAGCAATATCATGACTGAAATATGGATGAGATTTTGCACATATATCTTTTAGATCATAATGTGCTTGAAAAATATGTTTCCATGAAAAACAGCAAAATATTATGAGCAAACCTGCACCCTCATAACTGTCACACAGCATTTGGTTGGAGTTATGCCATTTTTCACACATGAATTCCTAATAAAATTTGTTGAGTGCTACAATTGCTGTTGTCATTAATTAAATGTATTACTTTTTGTAAATTTCTGGGTTTTATATTGACATTTGTCTTATAATAAAATCATCCTGTTTCATATAACGCTCTGTTCTCACACATACACACACACACACACACACACACGCACACACACGATGAGTATGTCGATGTGGCATAGAGTACCTCATTATTTGAGGTAGCGCCACAGAAAAAAATTACAAAGGTGATGCTGACCCAGCAGCATCACCACGTAATGACCTCATCTGATCGGGAGACACTTCCCTCAGCTGTGTGTGCCGTAGCTTCATCTTACTGAAACCACACACTGAGTTGTACAAGATCAAGGTTGGGCCTCCAAGAGACCTCAGTATTGCCTCTTCTGCATCATTAAGTTTCATGTGTGCAAATAATAATTTGATCATCGTTAACCGTTTTTGTTTTGTTTTTAGATTTACCTTTAAAATGTGGGAGGTTTCATTGGGTCACTCCATATTTAAACTTTCTTTACATGGTTTAAGGTTTTTAAAATGTAACAATAAAACCGAAAGAATTGCGTTATTGAATTGGGATAGTTATAGAAACGCTATACTTAGAGAATTGCAATGAGAATTAAAATTAGGTGATCGTCTAAATAGGGACATGATCTAGATCACAGGTGTCAAACTCTAGCCCCTGGGCTAAATCCGGCCCGCCACCCCGTTTTCAAAAAATGTGATTATTGTACAATCTTTGCATCGACCATTACCTTGAAACCTAATTCATCATCCTTCCACCAGGTGGCAGCAGCTTGTATCAAGTAAACAGCTAGTCATACATGACTGAAGAAAGATTGCATGCTACCGTGTGTTAAGCATAAAGGAAAAATAAAAGAAGAAAAATTCTTTGGCTGCCCTTTAAGAATAGATGTTCGGTGATTGTTCGGCCCTCGACCCCCTTTAAATTTAGTGATGTGGCAATGAAATCATTGGAAATGAGTTTGACATCACTGGTATAGCTGGAGAACAGGTTTAAAAAGCTCGAGTATTACTTTAATTTGATAATAAAAGCTGTAGCATTAAAAGGAATGTGTATACGCCTTAATGTTGATTAATATGTTCTGTAGTAGTTTATTCAGAATATTTTTAGCGATTTGATTGAGAATACGTCTGGCCTGAGTACAGGTTCAGTTTTTCTCCAGGAACACGGGCGTATTGAGTTACGTCCTACTCTTCAACCCTTCTCATTTTGAATTATTTATTGTGTCTAATCCGGTTCTGCTTCAAACAGTACTCGATACTCCTGTACATGTTCCATGGCGGTTCATGTTGGTTGCCAAACTGTATGTTGCTAAATATTGTATCACGCCCTCATTGAGAAACCAAAGCTCACCATCATTCAAAGAAAAAGTGTGTGGTGTGACTGGTTGAACAAGTTGGGCAGTTAACCGGGAGTTTAGGAGTGTTTATTCTGTACACATGGTTCCCACATGTGGAGAGGACAGGGGACGCTCGTCCTGTATGAAATTGTAAAGTCATGCTTCCTTTTAAGCATTTCGACTAGAAGTAAGTTGTCTTTTCACAAACGTCTCCAAACGAAGTATCAGGCTCATTCCTGGAGCAGTATCATTTTCCGAGCGTACACGCACACTGACAGCGTTTCATTTCCTTAGATGGAGGTTGGCTGTTTGTCTTGGCCGTGTTGTAACAGCCTGATAAGGCACATGCATTAACGGTTTGTTTTTCTACCCTCCCCAGAAGAATCCGAGCTCTGGGTTGCCATTTCCTGGTGCCATTAGCAAAGCTGTTTAGGTTCTCCCATCTCAAATGATTCAGTTTATGAAGCAGGAACATAGTATTTTCTCACAGGAAATCATAAAAAACCCCTCAAGGACCTGCATACCATTCTTGAGTGTAATAGCCATTTCACAAGGTCATTTCACGTTGGCAGGTGATTGGTTACATGCGTAGAGTTATCAGAGATAAGCTCTTTTTTTATCTCTACCTCAAATAGCTTTTGATAAAGTCTGTGCTGAATTGCATAACGATGAAATTCAGCCCTAGGTCTGAGGAACGCGAAGGTCTCCGAAACCAGCCATCCTTATTAAAACCAAAATTAAGGTCGTTCTGCTTCACCTTCATGGAATGAGTGTGTCCTCATGGGACGGTAGCTTGTATCCACTGGCGACGGAGCGTCACGCACGAATGCTTATATGGCTCAGATGACTTTCTGTGTTCTTGTGAACGCTTTCTTGCTTCCCCTGCTGGTCCTGTTCTTGCGTCGACTTGCACGGATGAAGAACTGGAATTAAGATTTGATTGGAAACTCTGCCTAGCTTATCTCGTAGGGAGCTGCCTTATCCAACCTGAACTGGAACTTCTCCAGTGCTTTTCTCGCTCAGATGCTGCATTCCTTTCCTAATTCTTTAAAAACTCAGTGACTGGATCCCTGACGTTACAGGGTTTTTTTTTTTTTGTCTTTGAGTATGTGTTCAGCCATAACATTAAGACTACCTGACTGGTCTGTGGCTAGGCAGAGAAAGCTTACACAGAGAGCTTTCACAGATGACTTTCTATCATCGCCAGCATTAACAGTTTTAGCAGTTCGTGCTAACTTGGTTCTTGTGTAGGATCAGACCAATCGTACTGATCAGATTGTCATTCTTTTTAGCATCAATGAGCCTTAGGCACACATGACACTCTTCCCAGTTCTCTGGTTGTCCTTCCTTGGACCATCTTTAGGCGGCGCCTACCAGGAACTCAACATGACCTGCTTTTTTGGAGACAAATAGACCTAGTCGTCTAATCTATCATCATCACGATTGGGCCCCATGTTTAAATTCCAAGCAAATGGATCCTATTTGTGTGTGAAGGAAATTTTGTCTTGGTTGTTGCATTAACACTGGATTTGGGTCTGTGTTAGGCTTAGTGCCTCTGTACAATGAGGGAGCCGGATTAACTCTCATGTTTACCCATCTTTGGTAAATTTATTCTAGTCAGCGCGGTTTGCTAATCCTAGTGTTAACAGTGCACCATTATGCAATGCCCTGTCAAAGGTCTTGTCGTTTCATTGGAATTGAAGAGTCAAATACCTGAAAATGGATTACAACACTGTCATCTAGTGGTCAGGGGGCTAAACACAGCACAAAATGAGCCACTTCCTACTACCAATCTGCATGTAAACTGAATAAAAAATTGATGGTGCTTTTGAAAATCAATGCAGTAAAACTAAGCATAATATTGTGATACTCAAGTGTAGTGATATTTTCTTACAACCCTAACTATATTAAAGCAGCAGCTTATACAAGAACTTGAATTTGCAAGCACAAAATAAATAGATTTGTTATTATTATAATTATTATTCATTCATTCTGGTACTAGACATCCATTAACTCATTTGTTTGCCAAACTGCTTAATCTTACTAAGAGCCCATCTCAGCCGATTCTAGGTGAAGACAGGGTACACCCTGGAGTGGCTCGCCAATCCATCGCAGGGTCAACGCACACACAACTATTCACATTTACATCTAGGGGCATTCGAAATAGCTAAAAAGCCTAAAGTGCATGTCTTTGGGCTGTGGGAGGAAACCAGAATACCTGGAGGAAACCCAAGCAAGCACGGGGAGAACATGCAAACTCCTCCCAGAAACACCCTCGCTGAGCTCAGGACCCTCTTGCCGTGAGGACGATGTACTAATCACTACACTACCGTGCTGCCGGTCGAGATGTTTATTTAGCATATATGAATCATGTAATTAAGTTTTCCAAGGCAGGAAGTCTTCATCAGAGAGGCTTAGCAAACATGAAAAGTAAAAATGATTTTGTCTTAAGTTTGAGATGGAAATAAAAGAGCGGCTGGTGAAAGAATGACTCTGTGTACCTTCTATAACTACATTTTTAGCAGTTGTTCCATCAAAGGTAACTATAAACAAATAAAGCTTAACGGCGGGCTCACATGAATGATTATAATCATAATTCGATGTTACATTAGTAGGATCCTGGGGGGAAAAAAATTAGGGAAGAGCGAAAGATGTTGGCGTTTGGTATTTTTTTAGTTTTTTTGTGTTTGGCGTATATCGGGAAAATCAGAGTAACAGTGGAAGTGATCGGTTTAAAATTGGTACACTTTTTTTTTTTTTTTTTTTAATTGTACTTTTTTTCTTTTTTTCCTTTTAATACAATATCTGAGACACATCAGTACAAAAGCAGAGTGACATCAGTGCAGATTGTAATAAAATCAGATAAAACATCAGGTAATAATCGGAGAACATCGGAACAAAATCAGCTAAAGCGTCAGACTAGCATTGGAATATGATCAGTGTTATGGGAACCTGTTTTAAGAGGTGATTAATGGATTTAAAATTAAACAAACCAAAGGCATCCTTGCTATTCTATTAGAGGAATATACCATTTCAGGACATGTCATTATAGAAAAAAGAATCAACTTGAAGATGGTTACAGTTAACTGGTTGTTTTCCTTAAGCTGCACTTCCTGTTGTGTTTTCTCCCTTTCATCGTCTCTTTAATGTGCTCAGTGATTTAATTATTCACTACAGTTATTTTTCCATCCTTCTTTAAAACAGATTATGTTGTTAAATCAGTTTGGTCTCTGCGAAGAATCCTTCCAGTCAGTGTAAACGTCAGGGATGTATCAGAAAATTGTTTGTATATACAAAAATACTCGAAGGAACTTGTGGAACTATCACGGCTCACAGCTGACTGTTCGCCAGAAGGTTGTATCAGTTTCCTTCCTTCATGTTCATCTAATTTTGCCTGATTATTAGAGCCTCCATGTGGTTTCCCAGCGTTCCTGTATCTTGTCATCCCACGCCCAAAGTGTTCATCGCAGCTGTGTGTGGGTGGATAAAGGCATGTTGTTCTACTCTGATCAGCCTCTCCCGAACAATCCTATCTGCTAGCTGAGCTGAGTACACACTAATCCCCATGCAGAGGACAGAATGCATGTGCTGAGAATGCACAAAGCTGTATAATTTATTTATTTTTTATTTTTTAAACCATCCGCTGTCTGTTCACGGCCTGTGATTGACTTGCTGGTACAGGCAGCAGCTTTGATCAGTGTGGCGTAAAAGCACCAAAATACTTTGAAAATTGTAGTAATTAACAGATATCATGTACCAAGTTTAATTTTAGCAAATGATTTGTGCTTTTCAGTTGGTTCAAGCTGCTGGACAAGTCTGGTAAGGCCGACAAGGAAAGAGGCGAGGTTCTCCTAGACATCCAGTTCAAGAGGAACAACATGACAGCCAGCATGTACGACCTCTCCATGCCAGACAAGCCTCGCTCACGTATCTCCAAGCTCAAAGACAAGGTCCGGGGTAAGAAGAAGGACGGGCTCTCGGACTCGGCTTCCGCCATTATCCCTGCCACAGTTAATCAGGTCCTGACAGACAGCGAGGGGGAGGAACAGGAAAGTACCGACTCTCCAAAATTAAAGAAGTCGTCCAAGTTTAAAACTTTTTTCGGATCAAAGACTAATCTCCACAGAGGTGTGTCTCAGTCCATGTCCACCCTCGGTACGCTGCCTGAGAAGAACAGCTCGCTGAGCAGCAGTCGATCCTCAGGCCTCAATGAAGACTATGGTGAAGGTAAAGATAGACCCAGTGTTGTATAATTCATCTAATTTCTGCCCCTAGTGCATGATGTTGACTATTCATTAGTAATATTAGATGTGAAATGAAGATGGTACATTTTTGTTTCCCACACAGGCAAAAACAAGTTTAAGTTTCTGGGCCACAAGAGAAACAGTAGCACTGACAGCAAAATCTCTCTAGGCCCTTTCTCCCTGCTGACTCGCTCCAAACAGAGTACTCCTGAACAGAGCAACCTGTGCATCAATGGCAGTCACGTGTATGCCGAGGATCAGGATCCCAAACCGAATTCCGGTTCCTCCCTCAGCCTGAGTGGCTCTGGGAAGGGGTCCGTAGAAGATCTACGGAAATACCATCAACGAAACACGTCTACCAGCTCCACTGACTCCTTCAAGGGCTTCAGTATTCCGAGTTACAAGCCTGAATCAGTTGAGAGGGAATTCCAGGTCCAACAGCGCCTTCAAGAGGAGGAAGAGAAGAAGCACAAGAAGACAGATGGACGCCTACAGGAACTTTTGGATGAGCAGGAGAGAAAGAGGCAGCAAGAGCAAGCGGAAATGTTGAGAAGAATGGAGGAAGATGAGAGAAGGATAAGGCAGGAACGAGAGAGGAGGCAGCAGGAGGAGGAGGAGCAGCAGAAAAAGAGGCGAGCAGAAGAGGCAAGGAAAGCAGAGGAACATAAACGCCAAGAGGAGTCCAGAGTGACCGAGAGACTTTCTTCTCTTTTTGGCCTTGGGCGAAAGAAAGAGGAGCCAACTGCTCCCGCTGTGGAGAGTCCTAAACAACCAGAGGTACCATCCTCCATTAACCCGTTTGAGGAAATTTCCCTTGGCTCAGACAGCCCAAGTCCTTTCAAAGAGCCACGTAAAGAGGAGCGGACCACCTTTAGCCCAATGCCGCCCTCCAGTGGCTTTCCAACTCGTACAGCCAAGGTTTCTGCAGTCAAGCCGAGGTGAGTGTTTTTTTTTTTTTTTTTTTTTTTTTTTTTTTAATATAATAATTGATTGTATATTTGTTTTTTGGGGCACGGTCCAGATGTACAAATACACAGCAATACACACTACATAGACATAGATATCTTTCTTAAATGTAGACTTGACAATGTGAAGGATATTTTTGTTTAAGTTGGGCCCATGGATGCATAGCAAAAGGTAAGTTAAAAGGGAAATAAACCCAAACTTAAAAGCATGCATGCTTGGTTTGTCTGTTTCTATTAAATCATGCTGATTCATGAACCCTTTTTTTGTGTAGCGAATAAAACAGCAACAACTCTGTAATGCAAACTATGTAATGCAAATGGTAGTGAAAAAAGTCACGTGATCATCTTGTGTCTCCGCTGGCAATACGGAACTAATTTGCATATGACTATATGGCGTGGTATTCTTCCTTTTATATGTCCGAGCGCATATATTTGTTTTAATGTGTGTAAACGAAATTGTGTACGAATTGTTAAAGTTCACGAGCTTATATATGACTTGTTAAGCCTACATCACATGTAAACAATCACGAACGAATGTACAAGCAAATTTTATTTAGAGTAATTGACTGTATTTTTGGAGGCAGTCGGTTGAATTTGAGGTAAATGGTCTGTATTCATATGTATGCTCAAAATTTGGTGCGAATTCAGAGTGGCTCGAATACGAAAGCAGTTTGGTCCTTTTTGCTTGATTCTGAATGGCTCAAGCAACTGGTTTTTGCACGTCATGCGACTCCGCCCCTTTTGAGCAAGGAAAACCCATGAAATTATGACACATCCACGAATCCGCCCCTTTTTTTTAAACAAAAACCCCCCCCCCAAATGATGCACAGGTTACACATATCCACCCCTTCTGACGCCGGCGGGAGTCCTATGCGCCTCCATATTTCCTACATTCAATGCCTCTTTCCATCTCACACACGTATTATAAGAATATAATATTATTTCTAAATATAAATGGTTGTTCCGGCCTCAAGCTGCTTTTCACAATAGGCAGAGGAACGTGCATCTCGGATCTGTTTCATTTGCGCTATGATCTGATTCTTTGGGATGTATTACAGGGGACATATGGGAAATATATATAGGCTGTGCAGTAACCTATTGCTGTATTTTTTTTTTAGTTACTTTTCCTGGAGTAACTAGTTCAACTTGGATTTCCCACTTAATCTCTCCTCTGATATAATAAGGGATTTTTCCTTATGCAAGTTGGAAAGCTGATCTAGTCTGTTATGCGTCCAAAATAAATAATAAATCCACAGGTTTAATTATTAAAAACGTGTAGCAGGTAATTATGCTCCGATCTGACATGGAATGAACGCATCCTAGAGGAAGGCGCAGGTTTTTCCACACAGCTCAGCCTAAACCAAAAACAACCGAAAAAAAGCTGCACTATTTTACCCTATTTTGTGGCTATATTGCTTACATGTGAGTCAGCCCTTAGTTTGATATCTGTATACTGTTATTACTGCCATTACTGTGCTTTATATAAACTGGTGGATTCACCTTCTATTCTTGCAATTTTGCGCTCTTTCAAGAATGAACAAAACTTTACAAACTGACTAATGCAAAATATCAAACAGATTCTAGCAGATTGCAACTTTAAAAATGTAAATAAAAACCACCTGATAATGAATATACATACACACATATTTATGTGTAACAGGAGAGTTTAAAAGGTTTGCATTCATTTTACTTTAAGCTGTCTACTATTCAGTTAACAACTTCAAGACGTCCCATTTTATCAATATGTCTGTAACTTCATTGGTCTAGTTTGCCTGTCTGAACTCTATGAAGAACCTCTGCTACAAGCTTGGATTGCACTATTAGATAAAATACTAGGTGTGCCTTCTGGATTACAGAGAACCGTTTATGGAAATTACACCAGGTGAACAATTGAAAGTACCCTGAATTAAAGAGGAACATGTTTTTGAATACATCCTGATCTTAACCACTGGGGATTGAAACACAAACCTCAGAGCATTTTTTTTTTTTTTTTCATACGTTATTGCTTTGAAAACTCGGATTGATTTCGGAACATTATTTGAACCTGAATAAAAGACCAAGAGTAGAATTTCAGATTTTCTAAGAGGTAATTACCTTTTTGACATTTTAAAAGAGAAATCAGCACTTGTTAAAAATGATTCTTATTCAAAGCTCTAAATTAATTTCTTTCCGTCTGCAAAATCTTAAGGTAATTGCTTTTGCTTTAACGATTTTATGGCCAGTTATATAAAAACTGAGCCTCAGAGTTATGATGTCATCAAGGCCAAAGTTAACATGCACAAGTATAGGATTTTGAACCATTCATGCAATTTATTGATTGATAGATTTGTGTTGGTGTCAAAGGGCTTATTGCCTGTTCAGTGGGAAACTATATCTGCACCAGAATTAATATATTTAAGCACAAATACTGAAAGAAATTCTATTTAAGGCCATGTTTCTCCAAGTTAATCATGGGGACGTTGTGGTTGGGACGTCCACTTCACAGCAAGAAGCTACAGGGCTTGGTGAGGGTATTTCGTTGTTTGGGGTTTCCAATCTCACCACAACCATGCTGCCAGTGTTGGACCCTCGAACAAGCCCTTTAACCCTCAGTGGCTCAGTTGGATAAGGGTGTCTGCCAGATCCTGTAAATGTGAATTGTATTTTAATGTGCTGTACATACCATTCTGGTTGATTTGTCTTTTATTTTATTTTCCAATTTCAGTGTCAGTTGACATGATCATTAAAATGTTATCAGTGCCTGACTTTTATATCAGAAGCAAGTCTGGAGTTCTAAAAATGAGGACAAATTCTCTTTCCTGGGTTTAATTAGTATTAATGCAACAAAGTAACGTCCTCGTGCAGTCTAGCTTCCATGTGTTTTATTTATTTATTTATTTTTTGTTTAGTTGTTGACAAGGTTTTAATGGTTAAAAGAATTCTCTGTAAATTTGTCATTCACATTTTGGAATTCACATTGCTTACCTCCGTGCATGCTTCCACATCAGACTCCGCATTCTTTTAATTGTTTGTTTTTAGCTTTAGTCTATTCAGAACAGGTTTTTCTTTGTAATTATTTTCTAGTGACGTTACAAGGACTTCTTGGCAAACTCGAGTTGCATGCTAATTGTTGTGTCCTGTAGATAATTAGACAACCGAGTCTTCACTTCCTTCTGTCCTTTTTGATGGTTTCTAGTATTCTTAGAATCATCTATTCTGAACCTTGGCTTAGTAACTCCTGGTGGTGGTTTTCTCTGACTTTTTATTTATTTAATTTTTGTTTGTTTTTACTACTATATACTTTGTACTAGTTTCCAAATTGGTAATTTTGTTGCCTTGGCTGTTATCGAAACCCCCAATTCCCCCAAAACCCCCATTCCCCAAAACCTGGTCCTGAGAACAATGTAATGGATTGTTTTATCTTTCCTCTAGCTTGAATTAAGTGTTGAACCATTTGGGTAAAAATGATCTGATTGGTCAGTTCTAAGAGAATGTGGTCTGGCGTGTCAGCTGAGGTGTTTAGGTATGGAGTAGAACAGGTTGTGAACGGGTAGTGTGATGTGTGCTCACAGACTGTATCTAACTCGTTGTGACTTAGGATTTCTAAAGTTGTACCTGGTTTTTGTCTTGAACAGTCGACTTCTCAGCTCTAATAGTATAATGATGTATTTAAATTTACTTTTTTCTAATTGGTGAGTAATTGTTGCTGTTCTGGTGAACTTTGGCCATTGTTATGAATGATTCTGCTGGAGATTTGTAGAAATTTCTTGTGTTTATTCTTTTGATGGTCCTCGATTGGTCCAGTTAATTAACTAATATGATTTTAAAACTCCTGGACCTATTTAATAGCTATCAAGATTGAGGTCCGTGGTGTCTGATAGTGTGTTCGAATAATCAGCGCACAGATATTCTGAAGTAGTAAACAACTATTTGTATGCATTACTCTGGAGTTTTAGGTTGAAATGTTATAGTACTTTTCTTGTGTGCAGTGCTTAATATCTGGCTTCTGAAACAATGACAAGCCTTGAATTAGATGAAGTAGGCCTCACGAGACTACTGATTAGTGTGCGACCCATATTGCATGGTTATATAACAGGAGATCGCACCATATATATTGATTAGAATTTTGAGTTCAGTTTGTTTAGTAGGAAAGGTTTGACCTAGGAAGGATGTTGAAGGTTCACTAGAGACCAGGGACTGATTTTCTTTTTTTTTTGTTGTTGCATGTCCTTGCTCCTTGGCAGATTGGTTGTCAGTCAGGAGACTGAAAAAGATAATACAGATTCCTTTGCCTTCCCTGTCTCATCAGACATCCAGAACTCTGTTTCTGCTTCTACTTTTTTCCCTGAAGCATCACCTTCTAGTGATCCTTTTGAGGCTTTCGATATGTTTTCCAACCTCCACTCCTCTATGGCGCCTCCTAAACCCCAAAGAATCTTTTCAGACTCAGCAAGAGGCAACATGGAGACTATTTCGGAAGAAAACCCCAGAGCTGTACAGACACCCAGCAATCCTGGGGATATACTCAGAAATGAAAAACACCATCCAAAAAATGGAGTACAGGTTAACCCACCAACCTCCGATAAGAGTCAGAGATATTCGTTACCTCCTCCTGATTATGATGCTGTTTTTCCCAAGAAGAGGCACGGTGTAATGACTGACACCCGTTGGGAAAACATCATCGCTGAAGTCAGCCAGAGGAAGATGAATTTTCTAGACGACGAAAGAGAAATGAGTGTAGATGGTCCTGATGAGCCCGTCTCAAATAAATCTTCCATTTTAGAGGAAAGGAACTCCTCAAACTATAAACAGAATTTTATGAATAATCAGGTGGTGTCCTCTACCTCCAGAAAGGGAATGGAGCCTAAGCAGCCTCTAATTCCACCCAAACCAGCTAAGATAGCCTCAGAATTGCAACTTGAGGGTCATTCTAAACAAGGCTCTACACGTGAACAGTTATATTCGGTACATGGTGCTTGGGATTTGGATAGGACCAAACCAGTCCAGGATCCGCAAGACCCTTGGATGAGTGTAAAGGGAACTTCAAACCCCGATCCTGACCTAGGATTTGGTCAGATCTCAGACTTTAAAATGGAAAAACCAACACCAACAGCCAGGAGTATTAAAAAGCAAACATCAGCAGCAGAGAAAAACGATGACGATGATACTACAGGGATTCCTCAAGCCAAACCAAGGCAAGGAGCTCCAAGCAAAGAACCCGTCAGACAGGTTGAACCACAAAGTGTGCTCGCTTTTACGCCCTCAAGTTCTCCAGTGGAAAGAAAAAAGGAAAGTTCAAAGTCAAGTAAGAGTTTGTGGGCGCGAATAGGCTTTGACGAATCAAAGCCTACCCCTGTTAATAAAACTGATAAGACAGTCAACATACCAAAAGAACAACCATCTGCAAACGTCACAAGTGCTCTTGAGAAACAAATGACTGAAACTGACCCTTTCCCAAGTGATGCACTATTCCCTAAAGATCCTTGGGCTTTCCCACAACAGAGCATGGATGAAGATGACTTTTTCTCCAGTGGTCTGAAGCAAGCCAAAAAGCCTGAAGATCAGGGATTCGCAGATGACTTTGATACCATCTTGGGATCTGTTGAATCTATAAATAAAATGGACCGATTCTTTGAACCCCGAAACAAGGCAGATATTTTCTCTAAAAATGAAACAAATTTGGAAAAATCTCAGACTTCAAGTCCTTCTTTCAGAAAGGTATATTCGCAAAATAAGAAACTAGCGCCTCAGCCCCCTAAGAAGCCTGAAACCAGGAAAGATAGTGTGGACGGATCATTCCTTCAAGAGTCTGACACTGAATTAAACGTTACTAGTCTTGCTGAACCAAACAGCATCGAAAGTACAACCGGCAAATCCCAAACACAGTTGGATCCATTTACTCCGGAACCCCTTTCTGGAAGTGTCAATGGGGGCAAAAGCACACTCTGTGCCCGGGTATCCCCGTCTGAGGTTCAGAGCAGTGGAGGTGGTGGGGTATTGACCTCTCGCAGGTGAGAATAACCTTCTACTAACCCTATGAGTCCCTTGGCCATGTTATTTCCAAGATGCCTCTCTGTCTTTCCATACCTTACTGTCTTTTTATGGCTATGGTGCTCAAGCTGTGATTTGTAATGTTGATTGATTGCAGTTTGTCCAGCAAGAAGCAACAGTCTTTTCCAATCAATTTGAGACTAAAGAATGGTTTCTCAGATGCACATTAAGCCTGAATACACTTTCATTCCAGGACCAGTCTTAATGTGCCCAAGAAATGACCTGATCTTATTGTTCTAAAGGTTTTTTGGTTGTCTGACAATCAAAATTTGGTGGATCTTTTGTGAATATGAGCTTCAGATGAATATCTGCCTGTATAATATAAAATAATAAGCCTATGATCTGAATAAGCTCTTCATTTTGAATCTCTAGGGGACATTGGGTGTGCTTAAACATTCCATGTTGGTTTCTTAATGTTGGGAGAACTAACTTAGTAAGAACTTAATTTTTTTTTTTTTTTTGCTCTTCCTCAGATTACTTTGCTTGGCTGCATCTTCTATTGAATTGTAATTTGTTTCTGATTTATTTTGTTCCGTTTTTGTTTTTACTAAGCGTCCTGTCAAAATGTATTGATGTGTATATTGTATTATAGTATATGAATGTTATACGGATGTATATTGGGAATTATGGTACATTTTCTTCACTTAAGTCCACGTGTTTTTCCTTAGACCACACCCAGTGAAACCTATGAGTCCCAATGAAAACCAGTCTTCTGGAAATACTTCCAAGGAAAAAGATTTGAAGGCTCCAACCATCAAAGAAGTGGCTGAAAAAGCAAAGGTGTGTTAATTTTTTTACAAAAATTTAATAATACCAAAAAATAATACTTGGGCAGTGGTGGCTCTGTGGTTAAGGCTTTGGATTACTGATTAAAAGGTCAGGGGTTTAAGCCTTCAGTACTACCAAACTACCACTGTTGCGCCCTTGAACAAGGCCCTTAACCTTTACCTGCTCAGTTGTATAATCAAGAAGAAATCGAAATGGCTTTGAATAATAGCATCTTAGCGGAAGTATCTATGCCTTGTTCTTTATATGACTGCTTATTAAAATAGATTTGTGGTAGATCTGTTAATTGTCAATCAACTGATTGAGTTGATTGAGTGCATATACTGAATACTCTAATTAACAGGACTCTTCTTTTTTAAAAGGGTCCAGCCCAGTGTGATTATAACTGTTATTATTGTGTCTATTTGTTATAATGTGGTGCTTCATGAAGAAATGGAGCAGCTACAGAAATCTGGAACAAATTGTACTTGCATCCAAACGAGCTAATCTAATTTTATGCTGAACAAGCCTGTCTGAGTTAATAGACTTATCTTGGTAGTAAGTATGATATTAAAAATTCAAAATGGTATCAGATCCTCAACAATCTAAACCAACTCCATTATCCACGTATGAAAACTTAGCCCTGGTGTATCTGATCTCAGTGAATGTTTATGGCTTGTTTAAGTGCTCCAATCTTACCCCACTTCTCTTACGAGCTCTTTCTCCTCTTCATATCTCTAGCTCATAGAAGGTGACCCGTACACCCAGCTCACTCAGGAAGAGTTGATCAACCTGGTAGTGAAGCAACAGACTGAGCTATCCAAAAAGGATGAGAAGATTGTGGAGCTGGAAACCTACATCGATAACTTGCTGGTGCGCGTCATCGAAGAACAGCCCAGCATCCTGTTGTCCCTGAACGGAAAGGCTTAGGGAAAGAAGTTCTTCACTATGACGCCATGAGGTGCAAGATAACAGAGTCTATAACTCTTCAGGACATTGTAACGCAATATTTGGATAAAGAGCTTCCTGGAAGATGCACACACCTTCCAAAATGAGAATGTTTTCTTATAGATTTTACTCTACGGTCGCGAATTCAGACTTTTTAGCTCGATTTGGTGGCGCTCCTTCAGACCGCTGATGAAACGAGTACGATGGGAGGGCGGTCCCTCTGGACTAATAACTGTTGAGTCTCGAGATGAGATGGATGAAACTATTCAGAAAACGGTGACATGAAGGATTATTAATTTTATGCCGGAAATAATTCTGAATGTATTATTTGTTTTAATTTTCTAGAAAGCGCGTTTTTAGTAACAGATTAAAAAATAGAGAGGTGTGGATTCACTGTAGCATTGTACTTCTATGTATTTCTTGCATTCTGTTCATTAACACTGGATCTTCTAATGCTATTTGCTTGACCCACGTCGGCTGAAGATTACAATGATTTCACTAATCTCACACCTGTCCAAAATGTACACAATGAAATCCTACAGCCAGCACACACGTCTTTATTCATGCTTTCAGTAATTGTTATTGTGAAAAGACATTTTGAATCCTCTCTACTATGGGAAGTGAAGACCATTTTCCTTATTATGGACTGATACTGAAACTCTCAGGCCACGTTCTGGTACTATGACATCACTGCTATATAACAGTGGGTTTAACTGCAATAAGATTATCCTTCATTTTGTACACTTGTGCCTTCCTGTGTCCTTTTACGTGTGACAATTTCTTTTTACATTCCAATGAACAAATGTATTTTGGATAAAGTATATATGTATATTGTTAAAGAGACTTTTTCCTAATGTTTATCGCATTGACATAATGATTAAATATACATTTTATTCTGCTCTATAAAAGTGAAATAAAACTATTTGTACCACAGTGCTGCTCATTTAATTTCAGGTGACACGCCGCTTTATCCTTTTATTAGGGTCACAGGGAGGCTAGAGCCCATCCCAGCTGACTCTGGGCAAGTTCGAACATTTGAGCTGTGCACTAAATCCCCTTCAAAGCTAGCCTGGACTCAGCTATTTGAGCACAAAATACCCCTACTTCAACCAAAACATGCATAGTAGGTGTTTAATACTGTTCGAGGTAAAAGAACGTATACCTCCTTTTTAGTTTTATGGTTTTATTTATCAGGACCTAAACAAACACATAACCCCTGGTGACGACAGAGAAACCCACAATAGATTTTAATACGTAGTCATTCATTAAACCACTTAATCCTACTAGGGTCATGGACAGGCTGGAGCCCATCTCAGCCGACTCTGGGTGAAGGCAGGGTACACCCTGAACTGCTTGACAGTCCATCACAGGGCCAGCATGTGCACACACAACCATTCACACACACCTTCAACTTCCTGAGTGTACAAGTCTTTGGACTGTGGGAGGAAACCTGAGTACCCGGAGGAAACCCATGCAAGCACAGGGAGAACATGCAAACTCCACACAGAAATGCCTGAGCCCAGCACTTAAACCCAGGTCCTTCTCGCTGTACAGAGGACGTGCTAACCGCTACGCCGCCATGCCACCCAGAGTGCTATTAGTGCTATTAAATTCTCAATTCTGATTGGCCAGAATGTGTTGTAAACTGAATTGGTTTTTCTAAAACTTTTGATTCATTTCTGGTGATATTTTCTATAAGAACACATTTTATTTAGTATTTTTTGAAGGAGTCTACAGTGTCAGGTCAGTCCAAGCTGTAGGTTGAACTCCACACCGAGGACTGATGACTTAACATGACATAGTCTTGAATCAGTGTTTCATAGCTATTTTCTTTTTACAGAAAACTAAAAAGTCTAGCAGGTTGTTGTCATTCTCTAGTACTGTATTTGTATTTTAATTTATTTTGGATTACAGCATCGTACAGCCAGATTAAACCAGTCTCACTGAGAACTAAATGTGGTCTGGGATTTTAGTCAAAGGATATATCAGGAATGTCCACTAGATGGCGACATTATTTCATTTACTGCAGTCCATGTTCTGCTCTCTTCAATGTGACCATGTGCAGTAATAAACAAACTAGTGTTCAACTTTATGACGAAATGAAACTTTCTCCTCCAATATGAGAAGGATCACAGTTATATATTTCATTCTTTCTGCATTATATAATATTTGGTATTATTTATTGGATGATGGCGGCGCTCTCCTATATAGTCTTGACCAAGCTTCATATTATATACACACTCATTCATTTGCCAACTGCTTAATCTATTAGGGTTGCAGGGAGGCTGGAGCTTACCTCCGCCAACACTGGGCGAAGGCGGACCATCACAGGGCCAACACACTCAAAACCATTCACTCTCACACCTAGGGGCAACTTGGTACAAATAATTAGCCTGATGTGCATGTCTTTGGACAGTGGGAGGAGACAGGAGTACCCAGATGAAACCCTGGAGAGCATGCAAACTCCACACAGAAACGCCCATGCCCAGGACTCAAACCCTGGACCTTGCTAATTACCACTACGCCGCCGTACCGCCCTCATGCCATACTATTAAGTATTAAGTTGTTTGAGCAGGGCAGCGCAGTGGTTAGCATGTCCGCCTCACAGCAATTCGATTCCCGTGTGGAGTTCGCATGTTCTCCCTGTGTTTGTTTGGGTTTCCTCCGGGCACTCCGGTTTCCTCCCACAGCCCAAAAACATGCACAGGAGGCGAATTGGCTGTTCCAAATCACCCCCTAGGTGTAAGAGTGAGTGTGAATGGTTGTGTGTTATATATTTTATATTGTTGTATATTAGGTGTCTCAGAAAATAAATGAATGAAGTATCAGAAAAGTTTATGAGTTTTTTTTTTAACTAATAAAATATGCTAAGAACGATGACATTGTTTATTGCCTTAGAGGGTTTTATGCCCTGCTATAAGGAAAAGCTGAGGGTTTTGGAAGGGTTTGAAGGGTTAACATGCATGTATGACTGGGTCAGAGCACAATCCAGTGTATAGATAGATATGTGCCCCTAAAGGGTATAACCTCGGTTTCATCCAGCCAGAAAGGTTTTCCCCTCTTTCCGGGGGTCAACCGGCTTATATATATATTATTTAAACACGGCATTATATGTGGCATAGTCCTGTAACTAGAGAAGTTATATGATTTCTATGCTCCTATGTTTTCCGAGCCCTTTCTTTAAAGTCGCCAGGGTGTGGCTTCCATTCCCAGATAGGCTGTTGGTGTTACAAAGCATGCAGAGAGCAGTCCAACTGCACACAGAAACACCCTCGCAGAGCCCAAGATTCAAACCCAGGAACAGCAACTAATTCACTGGCCTTGCTGTTCCAATACTTTCGTAGGGTGCGTTATGTGAAATTCTTTATTAAAATGCTTCTTGTTTGATTTCATGCATCATAGTTTTAAAATGCTGCTTCTTAATATCTGCAACTGAAACAAAAAATTCAGGGCTCCAAGATGACTGAGACCAGGCCGGACCGAGAGGAGGAAGAAGAGGGATGGGTTTCATCGGTGGTGATAATGGACTCCGGAGCAGATGAAGAAGAAGAAGAGGAAGAAGGGGTGTAGTCAGATGCCGTTCATCGATATCTCCATCCAGAACAACCAATGGGGGACCATTCGTAAGGTCCAGACGGTTGAAAAGGCAACAGGAGGAGCAGGAGCCCCATTTTACCAGAGTAAATATGAAACACTTCCCTTTATATGAGCTTCTTCGTTTATTTAGACTTTATTCAGTTTTATAGTTGTTTCCTTTTTGCTGCAACTTCTGCCAAGAGTCAATCCTTAATTAGGATTAAGAGGTTCAGACAATGAATTAATGGGAAAAAAAAAAAAAAAGATTTTATATATATATATATATATATATATATATATATGCACACACACACACACACATGTATTATAGTTTACCTAAAGAGTAAAATACAACATAAACATAAGTTCAGTGGCAACAACAGTGGCCTGACCATGATGACACAAGTAACCATCATTTTAATTTAAGTATTATCCACCCCGGATAATGTAACCATTCAAATAGCGCCATTCCCATGTAGTATATACTCATTTTATTTATTTAAATATTTAGGGAAAGGCAGCACAGTGGCATAGGGGTTAGCACGTCCACTTCACAGCAAGACGGTCCTGGGTTCGATTCCTGGGCTCTGGTATTTCTGTGTGCAGTTTGCATGTTCTCTCCATGCATACCTGCGTTTCCTTCAGGTACTCCGACTTCCTCTCATAGTCCAAAGACGTACACATTAGGCTAATTAGCTGCTTCATGTTGACCCTAGGCATGAGAGTGAATGTCAGTGTTTGTGTGTGTTGCCCTGCGATGGTCTGGCAAGATGTTTAGGGTGTACCCCCCTTCGCCCAGAGTCGAAGATAGACTCCAGATAGGCGCCAGCCTCCCCGCGCCCCAAGCAGGGTTAAAACATTTTTTTTCAAGGGTCGTATGAGTAGACTTTTGTAATGGTGCGCTTCTTGGTCTGTGTTTTGCAGCTGGTGAAAGAAATCTCATCAACATTTGACAGTGTCCAGAGACAGCTGTCGTCCCTGCACCAACAGGAGCCCTTGGACAATCTCTCTATGGCCAAGAAGAAATGGGCTGAAATATTATATGCTGAAACCTTGCAAATGGACATGGACACCTGGGATGATTTCCAGTTGGAGATGATGGAGCTGCTAATGAAGTACAAACGGAGGATTAGGGAGAACAGGAACTTTTGGAACAACAACAGCAGCAACCATATTTCCCAGTCTTCCTGCAAGGCCCTCAGCAGTACTACACAAACAACGCCATGTAGGGTTTTTTAATGTAAACAAAATTTAGGTAGATTTATTTTTTGAATGACTGTATTTTAGTTTTTTTAATTTAAAAGACTTGGAAATAAATATTTTCTAAAAAATCGAAATTTACTTCTTTACATCTTTGCATATTTTGTTTAAAAATGTAAATCAATTAAATTAATAATAATAATAATAATAAATTCTCCAAGTGCATGCGCCAAAAATATTGAAACCACCTTTGCATAATTATTATTATTATCATACCACACCACTACTGTTCACCCTAGCGACAGCCAACCAGAACGGATAACCTCCCAGACAGTATACTCATGGACAATGGCCTCACATACTTCTGGGATCACTGTGTCACAATGGGATCACACTGGGATCACAATTTCAGTGTTTCACTCAGATTCAACATAAAATTCAACATGACTGACTTGTAGCTGTTTCCATTGGCTAGATATGATGATGATGATATTCTTGGCCGACTTTGGCTAGCAGCTCCATCAGACTCCATCCTCATCAAGTTCTTGAAGCCAGCCATGTCTTCCCACTCAAGGTCTCTCGTCAAAGCTGTATACATTCCCAGTATGACTCTTCTGTCCAGTAAAGCTTTAATCCACCACTTTTTTCTTCTGTCTTTTCCTCCAGGCTCTTGTGTCCTTTTCAGCATTTCCTTGTTTTTTTAGCTGCCTGAACCACTTGATGAATGGCTGTAATCACATAGGGCGTTTGTAGATAATGTTAAATAACTCCACTACTTTCATGAACAGCATGACAGTGAATAGTATGTGGAATTGGCATAAGGAGTATGGTTTACTGTCTCGCTGTGGCAATGCCTTAACGCAAACATGAAAACTACACACAGTGCCATCATTGCTGTACATCAACATATGTCGTTGTCTCCCAGCCACCCTTAACAGCCAAGACGACTTCTTCCCAGGCATGGTAACCCTTGGTAACTGTACAGTCTACCATTGTGGATTACCGTCGGTTTACCTTGTATTTACTAGCATGTTCAGTCACACCACGGCTACTTCAGCTTCATTTATATATTTCCTTCGCCCATATTTTTGTGACAGATCACCTTCAAAATCCACCAGAATGGCCACCCATAGTCTCAACCACGGTTCTTATGTATCAACCAGCGACGTGTGACCTTAGAGTAAAAGGGTCTTACCCAGGGGCTCAACAATGGCATTGAAAAGCAGGCTTGAGGTTTGAACTGATAATATTTCAATTACTTTCCCAGAACCTTACCCACTGAGCCTCTCAGCAATTTAGCCACTCATGCGTCTGTTTCCTTTTTCCACTGAGATGAAAGCATTTGGCTCGAATTTTTAAGAAGTCCACAAAATCCACACTGATGTTACACAGTGCAGTGGCTTTGACCAAATACTTTTTTTATCCATTTACATTTATGTACACTGTTCAGGGTGTACTCTGCCCTCACCCAGAGTCGGCTGAGATGGGCGCCAGCCTTCCCGCAACCCTAATTAGAATTAAGCGGTTCAGAAAATGAATGAATGAATGAATAAATTTATGTACTTCATCTGTTCGTATTTTTTATAGACCCACTATTTTACTCACTCTGAACCACTTAATCCTATAAGGGTCAAAGAGAGGCTGGAGCCTAACTCAGCCGAGACCAGGCGAAGGCGGGGTGCACTCTAAACAGCTCGCAAGACCGTCACACAACCATTCACACTCACACCTACACCTAGGGGCAATTTGGAATATCCATTTAGCCTAATGTGCATGTCTTTGGACTGTGGGAAAAACCCGGAGGACCCGGAAGAAACCCACACAGAAACGTCCGAGCCCAGGATCCCGTATTTTATTTCCAAAAAATTCATTCATTCATTTCATCTTCTTCCGCTTGTTCCGGGGTTGGGTTGTGGGGGCAGCAGCCTAAGTGGTGACTCCCAAAAAATTATGACCCATTCATAACTATATAAAACTCCTGTTTATCCCATGAGGGGCATAAAGCCTATAACTCGGGCCTTATTTATTTGTAAGACAATGGTAGCATATTTGCAAAAATGCCCTATACATTCTACGCCCATTTTTCCCCCCTGGTTTCTGTTTTGAACTCCATTTCCCATGATTCCTTTTTAGCTACAAAAATGCACACCCTGAACTACAATACCCAGTTATTCCCTTGAGCCACATCATCAATGTATCAGTCTCAGCTGTTCCCTTATTACTTTAGATGACACATGCTATTTATGTTCCTTTGTTTCTGTCCTTGTTGGTAAAGAAATTGAATGACCATGCCTGGTGATGGCCAGCTTTTGGTTTTTATTGATTATCTGTCACTAGAATGCTGCTTATACCTAGACTTTAAACTTGTCTAATGATTTAAATTTGTCTGGAAACCATCAAATAAAATAGTAATAATGCAGTCAGGTCCATGAATCATCTAAAACTGTTGACAGAAGATGGAAGATGGTGGTACAGAGTGTTACTCATTCAAAATTACACTATTGAATCAATTTTTGGGGTTGTCCTCTTTCAGAAGTGGGGCTGGTGGTGTAGTGGTTAGGGTGCTGGGGCATGATCAAGAGGGTGTGAGTTTGAATCCTTGTTAAACCCCCACCGTGCTAAGACCCCTGGGCAAGATCTTAACCACAAGTGTGCCTCTGTCCACCTAGCGGTAGTACCAGTAAAATACTGGGAAGGTAACTCGTGATGGGCCAGCGTTCATCAATAGTGTCCTCTTTCAGAACCTGCTACTGACCACTGCGTCTATAGTGCTAATATATTACTTTCTCTTTCTGGTGGGTTCATGTCCTGTGATGAAGCATGTGCTACCCTTCACCCTCTCCAGTTAGTTGCTGTCATATAACTGGGAAATAGCAGATGACCCAAACGGAGTAAATGGGAAATAAATTAAAATATCTTGAGTAAATGATTTAAGGTACATTGAATCATAAATGGTAGTACAGTGGGAAGCACTGTTGCCCCACAGTGAGGCAATTCTTGGTTTGAATCTAAGCCAAAGCTCTTTCAGTTTGGAGTTTCCATGTTCACCAATTGCTTGTTTGGGTTTTCTCCAGGTACTCTGGTTTTCTTTGACAGTCCATAGACATGCATGTTTAAGCGACTACTCTAAATTGCCCCTCGGTGTGAATGAGTGTGAATGCTTATTTGGTTCTGTTTTAACCCTGTGATAGCCAGGCGAGCTTTTCAGGGTGTAGCCCTACTTCTATCCTGAAGTCAGCTGGGATGGGCTCAAGCTTCCCCGTGACCGTGATGGATAAGTGGTACAGATTATGGTTGGATAAATGGAGGAATAGATGGATGGATGGACCATAATTGGATTTAGTTTACGTTCCCTTTTAAGAGTATAAGATGCATACCAAAGATACAACAAGGAGAGGATATCCTTTTGCCCTGAGAGTAAAAATGTTGATTAAAGTCAGTCACACCGTCTGTGTTACTAACAATATTTGTTTGACATAATTGAACAGCTATTAGGTGCATGCTAGGTGAGTGAGAGAGAGAGTGATTGATTTTTCAAGCCCCCGGCTTGCAATAAGGACTGTTTTTAACTCACTTTGTTCCCATTATGCTGTCAAAGCGGTCTTACTACCCAAGTCTCCCTCACTTGTCTGGTTTCATCTAAAATCGCCCATATGATACATCATAAAGAAAAGTGCTTCACTCACGGTGGGTGACTGAGTGGGTATAAAAAAAAAAAAAAACAGGCAAAAGCAGCTGAATGAGTCACCATGGCAACATTATCATTCCTTTTCCTTCAATTTGTTTTCTTGTCGCCTCTTACTTTTGTGTTGTGGTCATGTCAGGCATCTGCTAACATGCTCAGACAGCATGATAAGCTGTAGACCGGTTTGATTCTACTGCCGGACCGTTTAGTTGCACGCTGTAGTTTTTCTTTTTCGAATAGACGACCCACCTGATCATGCTGCTGGTGACGAAAAGCAATTTTGGCCACATCTGACAAGTGGAAATGGCACATGCAATGACAACGTGATAATATAAGGGATTAGACGTGTGATCTGGATTGCTTGGAGGGATGATGACATCTAATAAGCACAATCAGATCGGTTCGAGTGGCCCGGGAGGATTTCTAAATAAGATTTCTGATTCATTACTGTAACAAAAACATTTATTTATTGGGCCTTCATTTCTCAAGCAGTGGCTATCACATCCACAGAATCTTTACTAGGTTCAGCTGTGGAAAAGAACACACGCTAATTATTCTAGATAGATGCTGCTTTGTGATTAAAATAGGAAAAAAAAACTATTTGTACACAGCTTGTTTTTTTTTCCAACCAAAAAGAAAAATAATTTCATAAATTCACGTGACTTTGGTTTCATTCTTTCTTTCTTTTTTTTTTTTTTTAAATTGCAATTATATAACTGCTCTTTCTTGAACTTGTGTAACAAAACAGCAGAAATCAGGTATACATCCGCACATTGTTTATTGATGCCATATTGCACATCACATCAATTTGTACAGCACATTATTGTTGGAATCAAATACAGAGATGACAAGACGTATATGATTGGCACCCTATTGATCTAGCTGTTCATTCAAATTCACTTCCGACAGGATTCAAAACAAAACAAGCTACACCCCATCAGCAGCTCTGCAGAATATTCAGGAGAGACATCGCATTGTGTGAAATCAAAGCTGATGTTTTAGATGAAACTAAAACGGTCCCATTTTCTGCATCGAGATAGATCAAGCACAATGATCATTATATATCAATAATTATTTGTAACAAAAATATAATGATGATTATTATAATCGTAATCATTACAGGTTGCTACAAATCACTAAACCTTAATCAGTCCCTCCAGGAATTTGTGATGTCACAATGTTGCGATCACACAAAGTAAAGGAACATAGTTCAGTTACTGGTTTCTGCTGTAACAATTATGTTCACTGAAGATAAAAAGGGGTGTCTTGTTGATTTGTGCTTGTTTATTATCAGTCTTTGACATTGAGGATGTTTCTCTGGGCATGTATTGACCCTGCCATGGACTAGCGGGCTGTTCAGGTTGTACCCTGCCTTTGGTACTGAGACTGGTTCCAGCCTCTCTACGACCCTGCTAGGAAAAGTTTTGCAACTAGGTTGTTTAAGCATGGTGTAGCGCCATGCCTTTTTTAATGCAGCTATGTTGCTATTTTTCTGCAAGTACCTGCATTATTTTCTCTGCCTCCATGACCTCGACGGCCCCCGCTTAACCCCAGCAAACTACATCTGCCCCCCCCCATCCCCCCCCCCCCCGGAACTTAATAATACTTCACTTAAATGGCATTATTCTCTGAATAAAATAACATACATTTCAAATTAATGATTTATGTATAAAAACTGTCATGTAATTATATCAATGTGTATAATTATATTAGTGTTTAATTAATGCACTGAAGGGTGGCACGATGGTGCAGTGGTTAGCACATCCGCCTTACAGCAAGAAGGTTCGATTCCCAGCTCGGGCGTTTCTGTGTGGAGTTTAAATGTTCTCCCTGTGCTTGCTCCCTGTGTTTTCTCCGGGTGCTCTGGTTTCCTTCCACAGTCCAAAAACATGCGCAGTAGGCTAACTGGCTCTTCCAAATCACCCCTAGGTGTGAGAGTGAGTGCGAATGGTTGTGTGACTGTTGCCCCTTGATGGCCTGGCAAGCTGTCCAGGGTGTACCCCACCCTTGCCCAGATTCGGCTGAGATGGGCGCCAGCCTCCCCGCGACCCTAATTAGGAATAAGCGGTTCAGAAAATGAATGAATACTGCACTGAATTACTATAACGTTTATAAAAATATTACTTCCAGTGTTTATGTAATTGTTTTTTGCCTAATTGTATTAATGTATGCAACTTTTTGTGTATATGATATATAAACAATAATTACAAATATTAATTCCTTCACACAAAAAAAGTTGCGTACATTAATACAGTTAAGCAGTCATGTTTGAATATCGCCTGCACCCCGCCTCTTTGGGATGTGCCCTCTACTGCCCTATTGCACCATGTCTTCACGGAATCCTAACTGGAACACTGGATAAAGTATTCCTGCAAATAACTGAATGAAAGAATAAACTTCGCATCCATTTGACATTTTCAGCTTGGCAAGCATACATGTGCAAGCATTCAGCAAGCCCCGCCCATGGTGAATAGCAAGGTCATACTTTCTCCACAAGCCATGCATTCAACAACCCCC
>JAOUQZ010000034.1:4785218-4802261 GCA_028564935.1 Neosilurus hyrtlii
CCCCCCCCCCCCCCCCCCCCCCCCGACATAAATGGTTAGCAGGGTCAGTGTTATGAAATCACATGAATTCATTCAACCCTCGTTCATTCTGTGCGAACTTGCAATTTTAATAATCTTTCTGCAAATTTGCACACCCATTGTGTAATGCCATGAGTTTCACCACACATAGCAGTCTTCTGCATCACCATATGTCACTTCCTTGTTTATGCTTTTAAAGACACAAAGATGTGGACATGCAATTTTCATGTTATCCTGCAATATCACTGCAATAAATGGCTCAAAACATCTCAAAATGCATTTTTTTTTAAAAATCTGCAGCAAAATGTGGTATTTTACACTGCAACAATCACAAAAAGCCCAAGAAATCCTAAAGTAACTGCTTAGTCTGACAGAATAATTCCCAAGACTAAAAAAAAAAGTTATTAACCCTAATGTGCTCTGGAACACCAGTTCAGTCTTTAGAAGTAAAAAGTTTACTAGAAGCGAAATGAGCTGTAATGCAGTGCAAAAAGGGTACAGTGTACATTGTAGAAATGTGTAATTCACATTATGGAAATCAGTATTCTATTAATTATGCATCAAATTCAGTTCCACTGTTTAAATACCAATTGTACCAGTCTGCACATTCCAGAGTTAAACTGTAAAAAGAACAAGCTGACCAAAAGCTCCTGATCACAACGACTGACAGACATTATAGATTATATGGATATAGAAGCACATTACATCCATTAAAAGTAGCTTGTAGATGACATCAGCCCTTTACTGTGGATGGCTACAGTGCCTGAGAAAGTTACAGCCATATATTCTGACAGCCTTAACCCAAACCCTAAACCAACTGAACTGAGTAGGGTGCCCAACTGATTTAAGCAAGGTTCCCAGCTTATGAGTCGGGCTATCAGACCAATGGGCTATTGGAACATGGAGCCGTCCGCGCCTAAAAAAGAGGTTGTGGAAATCTGCCATTTTAGCCGACTTTGGAGCTCTATTTCTTGTTCCCTCAGGCACAGTTATGGCACTCATTATGTTTCAGTTGTGATCTGCTCCAGCATAATACAGCTTAGGACAGTCAGTATGATTTTTGTATGTGACAAATAAATTTGAATTTGAATACTGATTAAGTCACAAGGTAGGGTTTTGAGTTAGAAAAAGTACGTTGAAAATGGCTTACCTGGAGGAAAATGGGATATCGCCAAAAATTCATCCTTCAAAACATAATCTTCGACATGACCAAGTTCAAATATCCATTAACCCAATCTTTCCATGCTAAAATACCTGTTTAAGAAAGCGTTCCATGTCCATGTTATTGTAAAACTCCTTCACTCCTGATTTTCAATCCACTTTTGTGATTGCTCAGGGTATTTCCTTATTATCCATATTTGGTACTAGAATACTCTACCTACATATGGAATCCTAGAAGGATTCCCTGAATCCTATAACAGTAAACCAATGAGAAGCCTCAAAATCAGACATGACTCAGTATACATAGAACTCATCTGTAGCTAGAAAGATGCTAGTACAATCACGCTGATTGGCCAAGAGCAGGATTTGTTTAGTTTATAGATGCTAGGAAGTTTCATAAGCAGACATTCAGAAACTGGTTCTGTAACTGTAATTGCTAGTTTCTCAAAAGTAGCATTTCCTGATTACAAAATGATGTAACTCAGTCAATTTTCATACTATACAGGTGAAACGTGCAAAAATTCATTTATTTCAGTAATTCAACTTAAAAGGTGAAACTAATATATTATATAGAATCATTACATGCAAAGTGAAATATTTCAAGCCTTAATTTGTTATAATTTTGATGATTGTGGCTTACAGCTTATGAAAACCCCAAATCCAAAATCTCAGAAAATTAGAATATTACATGAAGTCAATAAAAAAAAAAGGATTTTAAAGGCAGAAATGTCAGCCCTCAGAAAAGTTTAATCTTGTATATGTACTCAGTACTTGGTTTGGGCCCTTTTTGCATGAATTACTGCCTATCAGCCTGTGGCGCTGCTGAGGTATTATGGCTGCTGAGGTGTTATAGCGGCCTTCAGCTCTTCTGCATTGTTGGGTCTCATGTCTCTCATCTTTCTCTTGGCAATGTCCCATAGATTCTCTATGGGGTTCAGGTCAGGTGAGTTTGCTGGCGAATCCAGCACAGTAATACCACCGTCACTGAACCAGGTTTTGGTACTTTTGGCAGTGTGGGCAGGTGCCAAGTCCTGCTGGAAAATGAAGTCAGTATTTCCATAAAGCTTGTCTGCTGAAGGAAGAATGAAGTGCTTGAAAATGTTCTGGTAGACAGCTACATTGACTCTGGACTTAATAAAGCACAGTGGACCAACACCAGCAGATGACACGGCTCCCCAAATCAACACAGACTTGTGCAAAGTTCACACTGGACTTCAAGCATCTTGGATTGGGTGCCTCTCCATCCTTCCTCCAGACTCTGGGACCTTGGTTTCCAAATGAGACGCAAAATTTGCTCTCATCAGAAAAGACTTTGGACCACTGAGCAACAGACCAGTTCATTTTTTTTTCAGGTTAGATGCTTCTGACGTTTTTTGATGTTCAGGAGTGGCTTGACAAGAGGAATACACTTGAAGCCCTTGTCCAGGATCCGTCTGTGTGTGGTGGCTCTTGATGCACTAACTCCAGCCTCAGTCCACTCCTTGTGAAGCTCCCCCACACTTTTGAATGTCCTTTTCCTGACAGTCCTCTCCAGGTTGCACTCATCCCTGCTGCTTGCGCACTTTTTCCTTCCACTTAACTTTCTATTAATGTGCTTTGATACAGCACTTTGAGAACATCCAACTCTTTTGCAATTACCTTTTGAGGCTTTTATAGACCCTTTGAGATTACAATATTGATCCTTTTCACAATATTAAAATTTTCTGAGATTTTGCATTTGGGGTTTTCATAAGCTGCAAGCCATAATCATGAAAATTATAATAAATAAAGCCTTGAAATATTTCACTTTGCATGTATTGAGTGTATGTATTAGTTTCACCTTTTAAGCTGAATTACTGAAATAAACTTTTGCACGATATTCTAATTTTTCAAGTTTCACCTATAATCATGTATTATACCTCATCTAAAAATATATTAATTTCTTTTTCCACATATAATCAATATCTCAGTATGTCAAATTTCCTACTTAACCTGTATTATGCTGCAGCAGGTCAGAATTGTGCATTTTTTTTTTTTTTTTTTTTTGTACCCAAGTCAAATTTCTTGAAAGTATTTATACATTTGTTCATTTCCTTTTTTTTGGATATAGTGACCCTGTAGTACTTTATGATTACATTATTAAATGCTGTTCAGTGCGATTTTCTTTTCACTTTTTATTTGATTTTTACAGAAAAATGTACATTATGCACTATTTGATTCACATACACTGCCGTGGCCTGGCGTTGTCCAAGGTATACTCGCCCAGAGTCGGCTGAGATGGGTGCCAGCCTCCCTGCAACCCTAAGTAGGATTAAATGGTTCAGAAAATGAACGAATGAATGATTTCATATACAAACACATTTTTTTTTTTACTTTTCTTTAATAAAATCTTTGTTCCTAATATTCTGAGAATCTCATTGAATTTAGTTGCACTTTCAGTATCATGAATCGATTTGATCAATAAATTGCAGTGTGTATCCACTTTAATGTCCGTAAGGTAGATTCAGAATTCTTTCTACCGCTTTCACTCCAAACTTTGAAAAATGACAGGCTTAACTGCGATGTTGTGTCGGGGGGGAAGCAGGGGGAAGGAGGGGGGTCCATCACCTTAACCACTAAGCCACCACTGCCCCACACTTCTGGCTACAATACCTACAAATATGCCTTCTGTCTCAAAACACTGCCCAGACTTTGTCCTCTTCATCTACCAGTGGCTACTCCAGTTTTTTTTACATTTTGCTTGTGGCATCAATTCTCTCAGATTGGTTTCGACGGCTCCTTTCTTTGTCAGAGCACCCCACTGGCAGCGGTACAATTGTTGGCAGGGATTCCAATTCCAATCCGTCTGTGGGATGTGAACATCTTTCGCAGTTCTGCTCGGAAGCGATCGTGCAACCAGGCATACAAAAAGGGGTTGCAGCAGGATGAGCTCATCGCGCACAAGTGACACAGCAGCTGAATGAGCAGAAAGTAGCGCTTGTCAATCAAGTCGATATCGATGTCCCGCAGGACGTTGAAGACACTGATGGGCAGCCAGCAGACTGCAAATGCAGCCACCACCAATGACACTAAACGGAAAGTTTTGCGTTTCCGTGCCCTCTGAGCCTCCGCCTGGCTCTGCGTATGATGTCCAGGCACCACGCAATTGCGGAGCTTGACAGATATGAGCAGGTATGAGATGCAAAGTGCTGAGAGAGGGAGGACGTAGGTGATGAAGAGTGTGCTATAAGCATAGGCCAGTCGCTCACGCTCCTGGCCCATCCAGAATTCCTCACAAATGGTGAAGCCTTCATCTCTGAATTCCACGTGGTAAGTGTGGGCCACAGCTGGAGCCACCAGGCCACAGGAAAGGATCCAGATTCCAGAAAGTAGGTAAGCACAGGCCAGGACTGAGATCCGTTTCTTCAGAGGGTGCACAGTAGCATAATATCTAAAAGGCAATATAAACATTTGTCAAAATTTTACTCAAGGTCATGCAGTCATGCAAAAACACTGTCCTTCTTGTCTATATATAGTTTTAAAAAAATTTAATATACAGTTAATGAAACAAAATTTACTGTAACACTAAATTATTTAGTCACTCACTCATTTGCTGAACCGCTTAATCCTACAAGGGTCATGGGGAGGCTGAAGCGAAGGCAGGGTACACCTTGAACAGATTGCCAGACCATCACAGGGCAACACCCACACAACCATTCACACTCACATCCACACCAAGGGTCAATGTGAAACAGCCAATTAGCCTAATGTGAATATCTTTGGACTGTGGAAGGAAACTGGGATACCCGGAGGAAACCCATGCAAGCATGGTGAAAACATGCAAACTCCACACAGAAACAGCCAAGCCCGGCACTTAAACCCTGGACCTTCTTGCTATGTGGCGGACGTGCTAACCATCACACCACCGAGCCACCCCTAATTATTCAATTTCAATATATATATTTAATAAAATTTCACTGATGTTTCAGACATCTGTGTTGCATCTGTTTTGTCATTCCCTGACGATTAATAATTTATTTTTGTCCATGTGTTTATTTCTCAATTGAGGCGTATGCAGAAAAGAACATGAAAGTACAAAAAGCACACCAATTTTGGACCGTTTTTTTTCGATATAAAAAGAGACTGCACGGATACATTTTGTTCCTTAAGGTACAAGTCATGCAAAAGTGTCCACAGAGCTGAACAATAGTCTTTAATGTGAAATAATCAGGTAATATAATCTCTGTGGAGCTGTCGAGGGGTCCAAGACCTACATAATATTCGCAAAAATAAAAACTTTATATATAATGAACAATAAATTCTATGAGAAATAGAATAATAATGGAATGAAATTACATGGGTTATAAAGATACTACTATACAACTTTCACAGGTTCAGGTTACACTGTATATTGTACACTGTAGCCTTAACAGAATAACTTGATGATTCGATAAATAATAAACACCTCATACTAAGAGATATACTACAGTAGCACTCTTGAACGGTATCTTCCTGCTCACTGCTCCCAATATCTGTAACTGTATATGTATTTGGATTTATACATGAAGTAAGGGCTTGCCCTACCATGTAATTTTTTTCTTTTCTATCTAATTCTATTACTGTTACCCCAGAAACACTGAAAACACTGGGGACAGGCACTGAAAAACATTGAAGCCGAGATGCACATATTATTGTTTGGTACCTAACAATACTTAGGGTAGGGGTGCCCGATCCTGTTCCTGGTGATCTACCTTCCAACCGTAATGGGGCCCATCTGGCAAATAAAATAATCGCTTTAAGTCTTCATTTCCAAGTCTTAAGTCTTGATCCGATGATTGGATGGTCAGATTTGCATAATTAGGGTTGGAGTGAACGTCTTCGGGAAGGTAGATCACCAGGAACAGGGTTGGGAACCCCTGTATTAGGGGTTTCACGACAACCAATTTTCACAGGTTGTCAAGTTTTGCAAAATAAGAGCCGACAAGCTGACAACCGTAATGTAAGAAAAGACACACAAAGAGCGGTTTTCTGTGACTAGGTGCTTCGAACAATAACTAATGCTAGTTTGTCTTTGTGCAGTGCATTGCTCCTTGGTGCTAGCATTACTGCTAGTTCTAGCGGTTGGTAGCTAGTGGCAGCGGGTGTTTCATCTTCAGATGACTGAGCATAGCAGACTTTGTCATCTTCAGAGAATTACTTCTGTACAGTTTGAATGTCGAGCTTGTTTAGCCAAAGCTTTTTGCTGTGCCATGGCCATTTTGTCCATAACTATTGCCTACAGTGCCAACTAGTGGTAGACGTAGACAACAAGACAACTGGCTTGCGCTAGCTGGTGAAACCCCTAGTACCTGGGAGGCAGGTGGTTAGCATATTGCCTTACAGCAAGGCCCTTGGGTTGAGTCCTGGGCGTGAGTGTTAGAGTTTGTATGTTCTCCCCATGCTTATGCGGGTTTCCTTTGGGTAATCTGGTTTCCTCCCCCATTCCAAAGACATGCATTTAATTAGCTAATAATTGGCTGTTCATATTAACACACATTTACAGCATTTGGCAGATGCTCTTATTCAGAGTAACTTACAATTATCATTTTTTTATACAACTGCACAACTGAGGGTCAAGGCCCTTGCTCAAGGGCCCAACAATGGTGATAGTGGGGACTGAACCGCTGACTTACGGATCAGTAACCCGTTGCCTTAACCACTATGCCACCACTGCCCACTGTTCGAAATTGACCGTGTGTGTGTGTGTGTGTGTGTGTTTGTTGGCCCTGGGATAGTCTGGCGAGCTGTTCAGGATGTACCCCTTTGCCCAGGGTCAGCTAAGATAGGCTTCCTGTGACCCTAGGATTAAGCGGATTGGAAAATGAGTGAGTGAACCCCCAGTACCTACCCATAATATAAATTGGTTCTGTTTCCACAACATACACCTACTAGGGAGTAGTCACAAGCATACACCAATTAGTCATAACATTAAAAATGTTATAAACACTGTCTGGTAAAGTGAATAACATTGACTATCTCTTTACAGTGGAACCTGTTAAGAGGTGCATCCCGCCGCAGAGTCGGCTGAGGTGGGCACCAGCATCCCTGCAACTCTAATTAGGATTAAGCGGCTTAGAAAATGAATGATTGAATGAATGTCTCAAGATTTCCAGCATGCACTCCACTTTAACTTTCAATGAAAGTACACGCTGTGTTTATAAAAAAAAGAAAAAGAAAATAATAATGATAAAAATGATAAGGAGGCCTTGAGCTCTGGATGCTTATTCATCAGAGCCTCCCACATGTGAATCTTTTTGCAAGTGCTTAAATGAACACGCTGAATGCAGAATACAACATATACTGAATAGCTATTCTGTTTATGACAGTGAAAAATGAAGACACTGAAAACTTCAGTGGTGGCTATATGCATCACTTGTCCATGTGTGTAATCGATAAAGCGGTCACTTACCTGTCCACACCGATAGCTGTTAGTGTGAACACCGACACATATACAGTCACCGGCTGAATGAGGAACACCAGATAGCACATGAATTTTCCAAACACCCATCCTCGTGGGTTAAAGGCATATGCCAGGGTGAACGGTACACAGGTGGCACACATCAACATGTCCGAGAATGCCAGGTTCCCAATGAAGAAATTAGTCACGTTGTGCATCTTCTTGGTCTGGTGTATGACATAGAGCAGTAAATAGTTCCCAAAAACGCCCACCAGCACTACCAGTGTATAGCAAGGAATGATGAGAAGTTTGAAAGATTGGAGCAGCTCCACCCCAACGAACTGTGGACTATGTGTCGCTGTGTCGTTTGCTGACTGCACGGCTACCTCATATATCCGACCCATGCTGGAGTTCTCTGTGGTGATGCTGCCCAAAGCGTAAGAGGTCATGGGCTCAGTTGGCCAACCGCTGCCACTGGCCTCCATGTTTGAAAGCTGGAAAACACGCTCACCAGCCTGGAGTTGGAAAGAAAGGAATTTGTTTAGCTACATACAGTATGAGCCAAAACTTTAAGACCCAAGAGCATGGTCATGAGTCACAGATGGTTCTGGAAACCCCAGAGGAACTAGCCAAACAGTTGGCTCTGTCCTGAGTGGGCGAGTTGGCTGTTTGTTTTGGAACAGATGGAACAGGAAATATGCACAAGCAGGCACTTAGATGGTACTAAGATTCCTCAAGTTACAATGTGTTCATCTTTAGCCATACAAATCATTGGCTTCTAACAGATACAGTAGTAAGATTCGTAAAGAAATCCGAAGCACTCATGCTTATTATTCTCATTTGGCTATATTTCTACGTTAAGGCTCATGAACACTACTCCAGGGTATAAATGAGTCCAGTGGCTATAAATCCATTAACCCTAACTCTAATGGGAATATATTGATCATTTAGCTCTTCTGAAAGAGCATGACCAGAGCTACTCAGGCACGTACACTTTTATGCGTCTGTCACCAATATTTCTCCCCTAACAGCCCATTGAATTGACCCAAAACTGGCATTTTGTCCATGTTTAGACATGTTTTTGTGCATTTAGACCATTCATTCATTTTCAAAGCTGCTTAATCCTCCAGGTCACGGGAAGGCTGGCGCCCATCTCAGCCGACTCTGGGCAAGGGCAGGGTACAACCTGGACAGCTCGCCAGGCCATCAGTCACACAACCATTCACACTCACACCTAGGGGTGATTTGGAACAGCCAATTAGCCTACTGTGCATGTTTTTGGACTGTGGGAGGAAACTGGAGTGCCCGGAGGAAACCCACACAAGCACAGGGAAAACATGCAAACTCCACACAGAGCTGGGACTCGAACCCAGGCCTTCTTGCTGAAAGGCGGACGGGCTAACCACTGCGCTACCGTGCTGCCCGCATGTATACCAATCATTACTTAATTTTTAAATGTTTCAAAGTAGCCTGTGCATGTTTACTTGTAAGTACATATATATCTTGTTGCGGCTGATTGGGCTCTTTAAACAAGGTTAGGTCAGTCAATAACGTAAATGACAGGGCTAAAAATCACTTCTGACGTTCGAGGACCCACCACAGAAAAATGATTGGTTATTGGATGACATGATTTTTTGGACATGGATCCTCAACACTCCTACTTTCTACATAAAAAGTACCGAATCCCAGTTAGCGAAACATAATTTTTTCAAATTCGGACACTGGGGTGGAGTGGTTTTCATGAGCCCTACACATATAAGTATACCCCTCACAACAGCAGTGAACAAAAACCATGTTATGTTAGAAAATTTAAAGCTGTTGACTCATCCATGCGTCTTTTCCATGGATGCATATTTGCATGTAATTTGGATTGTAATGCAAATGGCCAGCTCATTCTCTCCGACTATGTTACAAACTCAGCCAAGGCCCGACAAATTAAATGGCTGTTAAATAACCATTGTTTTTGTAAAGGAAAACCATTTCACAGTTTATGGTGGCTTTTCCCCTCTTAGTCACTCTAACTGTGTTTAACAGGATTAGCAAGTTAAAAAGTAAAAGCTGTTGAGTATTATTTGCATAAAGTTAGCATATTTTACCCAGCCATGGTTGCTTGTTTAATCAGAATTTCTAATATGGGTGATATTTTTCATTTTCAGAACACTTGTTTACACTCATGGAATTAGTTATAGAATTATTTGATCCTTTTGGAAAACATTCTTTAGAAAAGTGGTGTCAGGTAATGCTTGTACAACTTTACAAACTCGGGTTTAGTTCAGTGTTGGACTAAATCTGAACCTGCAGGTATCAGTGCAATTCACTTCTATATAAGAAATGATATTCATTTTAGTGGCATCTTGAGACGTGTAACTTTTTAGTATATACTAAACAGACACCTTAGCAAGAAAAAAAGCACACTAAAATTAGATTTTTATTTTTGTTTGTTTTTGTTTATTTTTTCAATCATTAAGTACACAGGTGATTTTTCCCTTGCAAGGCCGGTGCTGAGCCCAAACTGTACACCGGTGTCTGTCTAAACCATTTAGAGCTTTGGTGGTATTATGCAGAAACATAATGAAAAGCAAACTAAAAGGAGATTTTATAGTTTTAATTTGAACCATGACAGAGACTGCTCAGGTGAACTCTGTTTTAAGTATACTCATCAAAGTTTAGTGCATACTGCAGGTACATATGAGGAAACCAGCTCCGTAACGGTGTTTTTGTATACTAATTCAAACTTTTTTAAATTTGCTCACTCATCTGCCGAACTGTTTAGTCCTACTAGGGTTGAGGGGTGTCTACTGCCTATCTCAGCCGACACTGCGTGAAAGTGGGGTACACCCTGAACAGGTCGCCACACCATCACAGGGCAACACAAACACACAAGCAGCCGCACTCGCACTCACACCAAGGTGCAATTTGTAACAGAAAACAAATAAAAGGACGTTCTTACTGTGAGGCGGACGTGCTAACCACCACGCCACCGTGCCTAGATGTACTACAAGTAATTACAACAGATCCTTTTTTGTCCTTTCATGGTACATTTATTCTATCTGTCCAACTGTAACCGCATAATGCCTCATGTTTTGTTTTAATCTTGTTTCTTTACGCTGGTTTCGCCAGAGGCATGATTTTTCTATTACACTCATTCCTCTTTATCATCTGTACACAACGTGTGCTTTGAAAGGCACAAAACTGGATACAGTATTTTGAAGAGTTCGGTGTGATAAGTTGACCTTGAGGTCATTCTCTTGAAACGTCTGATTCTTAGGCTTAGCGCTACAGCTTTGAGAGTACAGCGTGGTATATGGCTATGTGGAACATCAACGCTAGAATATATTCTGTCAGAGAAATACACTTTGATTCACTTTAAGCTTGAACAGGATGCTTCGCTGGAGAAAACGGGTCAAGCCCTTTATCTATTATTTATTCAGGAGAATTTGAGGGGGCTTCCTCTGTCATCAGGCGCTCGCGTTGCCGTGATCAGCTGCCAAGGTCACATTTTATGAAAGGCTTATATTTGGCAGTGATCTTGAACTTGATAATTTCCCTCGGCCATTCGCCACAAAACATGTTTATTAATTTTCAGACAAATTCCTGCAACTACAAAATGAATTAATATCTCTCTCTCTCTCGCTGTCTCTCTCTCTCTCTCTCTTTCTTTAGCTAAGCTTATGAGAATGATTCCTCTCATGAATTCAGACCGATGCTCTCTGCTGGGGTCAAAAGTAATTGATATTCATTTAGAATTTTGGTCTCTTTGAACGCTTGCCCCATGCTTGCATCCGAATGCTTGCATCCAAAATACATTCTGATGAGCGGCCTCTTGGATGCATTATAATCCGATATCAGCTATTGATGACCGCAATTGCACATTTTATCAAGTGCCACATGGCGCATGACATATTTTGCTTCAAGCAGCATTATTATTCTGTTGACCCCTGAATTTCTTGTGAAACTTCCTTGATATCACCAGGCCATGATATGTTCTAGTTTAATTGCTAATGGCATGTACACTGTTTAAAATAAGTATCTAATCATGCCCTTAATGCCTTTCTCTTTTTTAAATGAAGCTCATCAAAGTATGATGTGTTGAAGCATAACACAATGAAGGAAGCAGTAAAAAAAGAAAACCCACGCTGGTTTATATTCTGTGCGTTCTTTAAGACTTAATGTGATGGGTTGTTAATGCTGTTGTAATGGGGGAAGACTGTTCTCACTTGGGTTCCTTTATTTGAGAGGGGGGAAAAACAGTATGGAATAAATGAATTCATTTTAAAGAAGTCTGCTACGGCTTGCATACAAAGAGCGTCGGTAGGACTACACACAGCAAGTTTTCCCAGATGATAAGAGATAATGGAATCCTGATATAATACTAAATAACGACAGAACACATTTGAAGATGGAATCGCTAATATCGTCCGCATGTGCAAATCGGAATTTCAAATAATATGAAATGCTGTATTTTTGTTCTGATTGCTTCTAAAAGGCACTTTGGTGCATTACGTACATTGGCGTAATGCATCATATTCAAATACATATAATACAACTCAGTGAACCTGTGAAGCCATCACATTTTCTAATTTGCCAGCTGATGGCTTCTTCACAGCCAGCGCTATCAGTTAGCACTTCCTTAAGATGTGCTTCAATAGGTGTATTTACTTTCAGTCCAATTTCTCCTTGCTCCTGTTCTACCCAGGGATTCTGGTTTCCTCCCACAGTCCAAAGACATGTACATTAGGCTAACTGGCTGTTCCAAACTGCCCTTATTTTTGTGTGTGTAATGAACTAGTACACTGTTCAGGGTGAAGAGTTTGCATGTTCTCCCCGTGCTTGCATGGGTTTCCTCCAAGTATTGCGGTTTCCTCCCACAGTCCAGTCACACATTAGGCTAATTTGCTGTTCCAAAGTGTGAGTGGTTGTGTGTGTGTGTGTGCTGGCCCTGTGATGGACTGGCAAACTGTTGCGGGTGTACCTTCACCTTTGCCCAGTTTTGGCTGAGATAGGCTCCAGCCTCCCCACGACTGTAGTAGGAATAATCAGCATGGCACGTGAGTGAGTGAGATGAACTTCCCTTCATGTATTTTCCATCTAAGTGTGTTTATGAAATACTGCATTGTAACCAATGTTGGGTTAAAAAAAAGGCTTGGAGAGGTTAATTGACAATCTGAGTGGAATGTAAGTATTTTCAGTGTAGTGCTGAGTCAGACTTTTAAACTCGGTACGCCATCTCGCTTAATGGGTGTTTGTCAGACATGTGGATTGGCTTCACTCTCGAATGTGTTTTGATGAGCTGCTTCCGGGTCTAAGACTAGAATCCTTTCTGCAGAACATTTTATTCATTTATTTTAAAACTCACTTGTTCAGTGAGAGACTGGGGATGGGTCGCATTAGATTCTGAGTCTGACCAGGGAACTGGGCATGACACTAGTCCATCAAGGGGCACCACACACACACACACACACACACACACACACACACACACACACACATACACACATGTATGGACATTTAACATTAGTCCTTCTAGTGTCATGATTTGGGGAGGAAATCACAGTACCCAGAAGAGATCCCACGCAGACATGATAGAACACGTGAACTGGTACACAGGAATTTAAGCTTATGGTTAATCCTGGAGCTGTGAGGTAAAAATGCAACCTGCTACACGGCTATCATCCAAATTATCATCTAAAAATATCATCTCCTCTCTGTTACTGCCTATCATGTGCATGGATGGATTTCTACATGCAAACGAACGCCACTAGTTTAGTGTGTGTGTGTGTGTGTGTGTGTGTGTGTGTAAGGTAAGTCTGTTGGACTTTTTTTAACAGAGAGTGACTCAAGATGTGAAAGCTTCTTTCAGTTTCTGTAGCGTGTAGAGACTAGGAGTTGAACTCCCTTTGGTTACCTTCCCAGTATATTTACTGGTACCCATTTATACTGCTGGGTGCACAGAGACCTTGCCCAGTGGTATTAGCACAGTGTGCGTCTAACAAAAACTCAAACCCACAACCTTTCGACCCCCCCCCACACACACACACACACACTAACACAAACACACACATATAGGGGGGCACAGTGTTTTGCTTCACAGCAAGAAGGCCTGGGTTCGATTCCCAGGCGTCGGCATTTCTGTGTGGAATTTGCATGTTCTTCCTGTGCTTGCGTGGGTACCTTTGGGGTACTCTAGTTTCCTCCCACAGTCCAAAAACAAACAGAATAGGCTAACTAGTTGTTCCAAATTGCCCCTAGGTGTGAATGTGAGTGCGAATGGTTATGTGCGTGTTGGCCCTGCGATGGCCTGGCAAGCTGTCCAGGTTGTATATATATGTAGACATAATTACTTTATTTTTATTATGTGTGTACGTATATATGATGTGTGTGTGTGTGTGTGTGTGTGTGTGTGTGTGTGTATGTCTATGTATGTATGTATGTATGTATGTATGTATGTATGTATGTATACACACACACACACACACACACACACACACACATACACACACATATACACACACACCGAGGGAAAGAGAGATTATAATGACTACTTCACTTTATAATATTATATAGCATAATATAAAATCTACCGATTTGTATTGTTAGAGAATATAAACAATGAAATATTTGTTTTTCTGGAACGTTGGTTTATAGCAGTTGCACATGTGTCTGAACCTCAGGAAGAGCTACACTGGATGCACCATATTATGATTTAATCCATTTTCACATTACAGTATACTGAAGCAGTTGATTTGTGACTCACAGCCGACGGTTTAATATTTGGATGCTATTCGTTCCTTATGAGTGCTGATTTAAATAAGAGTTTGTGGACAGGATGATAACAAACGATCGGAGTTTATTACACAGGTGAGAGTGATCTAACCGACTGGGATTTCCGCCTGTCATCCAAAACCATGGAGAATGAATAAGAAATAAAATCAGTGCCTGATCTTGTACTTTCAAATATTTTTAAAACAAATAATAATAATAATAATAATAAAACATTCATGGTAAATACACAACTGACTTCAGCTAGTGCACATGGACCTGCCACCTTCAGAAGTTTTCTGTTGACTCTACTGTAGTCGGATGTATCAGAGGAGGTGATAAGATGGAATATCGGGCTGCTGCGGATTCCTTCGTCACATGATGTGAGCAGAATCACCTGCAGCGTAATGTGACAAAGACCAAGGAACTGATAGTGGATTTCAGGAGATCCGAAACACCAGCGGCCCCTGTTTCCATCCAGGCCGTCAATGTGGAAATGGTTGAGGATTACAAATACCTCAGAGTTCATATTGACAATAAACTGGACTGGGTTAAGAACATTACCGCACTTTACCAAAAGGGCCAGAGCCGTCTCTATTTTCTGAGGCTGCTAAGGTCGTTTAACATCTACCGAACACCGCTCAGGATGTTTAGGGAGTCTGTTGTGGCCAGCACTATTCTCTATGCTGTTGCATGCTGAGGCAGCAGGCTGAGGGTTGCAGACGGCGAATGTTGTCCAGAATAAAGACAATACTGAAGAGTACCTCCCACCCGCTTCACAACCTGCTGATCAGTCACAGGAGCACGTTCAGTGAGAGACTGATACCACCTACATGCTCCACTGAACGACCCAGGAAATCATTCCTACAACTCCTCCATATAACAACAACATCCACTGTCATACATTTACACTACATTTATATTCTACTGGTTATCATATTTGATATTACTGTACAATTTACTCACTGACATATTACATACATACACACACACACACATATATATATATATATATATAAATATGCATCTATATTTACGTATCCATATATATATATATGTGTGTGTGTGTATGAATGTATGTATCTATAATTTTTGTATGTGTGTGTGTGTGTGTGTGTGTGTGTGTGTATATGTGTGTGTATAATTTATTTTTTTTTTTGTAATTTTTCTGTATTGAGACTTTTATCTTTATTTCATTCTTACTTGGTATGGAGCAACTGTGTGCACAGATTTTCCTCCAGGATCAATAAAGTATTCTGATTTTGATAATTAAATATAATAATAATAATAATAATAATAATAATAATAATAATAATAATAATTCAATATATTATTTTATAGATCCACCAGCACACAAGTAACAAGAACTAAGATATGTAAATACTTTCATAAATTATTGTATTATAATAATAATAAATAATAATAATAATAATAATAACTAATAATAACTGTGGATAAATGAACCCTGTGTTGTGATTGGTTGATCTCATTTACTGAAGCATTAATGCAGTGCTGATAGTGAACTTACCTGCTGCTGATTCTGCACCAATGTCCTTTAAAGCCCAGGTGAACCGTGCTGGTCTCGCGCCTGCTGCGGGCTTCAGTGCTTTACGTGCCGCTCGCGCTGCCCGACAGATGAACACGCGCGTCCTCGCGCCCCTCGGGTTTCCCGCTTTGAGCGCGAGGCTGGAGGCGGAGCCTCGGAGAGTGTAGCGCGCGCGGGGTCAGTTCTTCCATAATGACAAACAACTTTATTTGAACGGAAATAATGGACAAAAAAACACCAACCGTCAGCAGACATGCAAATGACTTTAATAATTAAATACAGACACACAGGAATGCATACAGTGATAGCTCTCTCTCTCTCTCTCTGTCTATATATATATATATAATTTATTTATTTATATAGACATAAACAATTCCCAGATATAGAGGTTCTCTTCTCGTTGTTGCTGTTGTTGTTGTTATCTGTGGTCGTTATTTGTTGTTGATGTTGTTATTATTATTTGTTGTTGTTATCTGATGCTGTTATTATTATTTGTTATTATTTGTTGTTATCTGTTGTTATTTGTTGTTGTTATTATTTGTTGTTGTTGTTGTTATCTGATGCTGTTATTATTATTTGTTGTTATTTGTTGTTGTTATTTGTTGTTGTTGTTATTATTATGATTTGTTGTTATTATTATTTGTTGTTATTTGTTGTTGTTATCTGTTGTTATTTGTTATTATTTGTTGTTGTTGTTATCTGATGCTGTTATTATTATTTGTTGTTGTTATTTGTCATTGTTGTTGTTGTTATTATTATTATGATTTGTTATTATTATTGTTGTTATTTGTTTTTGTTATTTGTTGTTGTTTTTGTTATCTGTTGTTGTTGTTATTATTAAAAATATATAAAATATAGACAGTATTAAAAAAATGCAATATAGACAGTAATATGAAATATACACAGTGGAAATATAGAATCTGGACGGTAAAAATATATAAAGAAAAGTATTGCTGTTAAGGTAAGGTACATCTGTGGCCTTTTTTTGAACCTAGGGTTGCGGGGAGGCTGGCGCCCATCTCAGCCGACTCTGGGTGAGGACGGGGAAAACACTGGACAGCTCATCAGGCCATTGCAGGGCAAGCCTCCTTTTGACGAAAATCAGCAATGGTTCTTTTACATGCCTCTCACCATAGACAGTGAGAGACATGGCCGGCATTTGATA
>JAOUQZ010000034.1:4819720-4836283 GCA_028564935.1 Neosilurus hyrtlii
CCCCCCCCCCCCCCCTCTCTCTCTCTCTCTCTCTCTCTCTCTCTCTCTCTCTCTCTCTCTCTATCTCTCTCTTTTGTTGTTATTGTTTAATTTTGTGTAAGGGCCTAACTGCTTAATTTACATATATGTTCTGCTCCTGTCTCCCAAATACAGAATTTTGAAACTTTAAATGACTCGGTGGTCACATTGTAGTGACCCACCACTGCACTGATGTATTTCCGCATTTTAATAATGTTAATTATGGGGTCCTTAATGAATGTTGCCTTAATTGCACCTCCAGGTAGTTCCACTTACAGAGATCAAAATTACCATAGAGGAGCAGTATCTTTATATGAATTCTTAAAACAGATCCAGAAAAAAGGGGTTTATTCTTGACAGAATGGTTCCTTTAGCATAAAAAAAGGCTTTTTGACTGATGTGTCTTTTTTTGTTTACGCTCTCAATTTGGACACTTTAAAACGGTTAGTTCTCAATTGGTTCACTTTAAGTCCCACACTTTAATTAGGAAAACATGTCCTAGTTTTTATTCTTACTTAAGGAAAGTTTTGTAGTCCTACAAGACATGCACTTTACCCAAGCTGTAATTGCTCTAATCCTTCCGGCCAATAAAAACATTCAAAATCCCACTGGGATTGTGTCTTACATCAGTTTGCCCTCTTTATATAGCCATGTTTTACTTTAATTTTATTATAAAAATACCATAATTGGTTTCACACAGAACCTGATCATGGTTCCTGGATTCATCGATGAACACATGATAGTAGTTGAAATGTTTATATCCATGTTGTCATTTAAAAAAGGGTTGTTCATGCTACCTGACTGAGTACAGTAAGTCATTGTATGCATGATTGTTTAACCCCGTTAAATACAGACGGATGTCTTGCGTCGCAGGAATGCAGAGTTTATCTTGCGTGCAGCTCTGTTCAGTTGTAAAAGGGTGACAAAAACAGCATTGATAACAAGAGTCAAATTCTTGTGCTTTTGTTTTTTGGATGTGCTGGGAATGAGTTTTATCATTCAGAAATTTCTAATATCTTCCATCCACCTCATAAAAACAGTGATGAAAAGGTTGAAATGATGAAAGTGTAGCTGGAAAGAGTACAGGACACCTAAGTCTTAGATGAAAAATTGTTAATTGGTGTTAGTTCGAGCTGTAACATCAGGATGTGTAGGGGTGACGTACAGAAAAAGGATGGTATATTACACTAGCATATTCTACGTGGGAAGAGTGTGATCTGATTGGTCTGTTATTGTCCTGCAATGGCCTGGTGAGCTGTCCAGGATGTACCCTGCCCTTGCCTAGAGTCAGCTGAGATGGATGCCAGCCTCCCCATGACCCTAATTACAATGAAGCAGCTTAGAAAATAAATGAATGGTTTGTTATTTGGGAATTTAAAAAAAAATCATTATACAAAATGGATAATGCCTATTATATACTATACTGCCTATTATATACTGAACTACAGTCTGACAGTTTGTTCTGCTACTTTGGGAATTATTTTCATTTTCCGAGAAAAAGTAAACATTTTTTGTGGGGCAATATCGTGTCTGAAATGTCATTCACTCAACATAAATAATAGCCTGAAGCTCAATATAAATATTTTGTTGATAGAACTGTTCACAGTCATGCTGCTGTGCTGAATTTCATCACAGGAGTGTTTACCTGTGGCTTAAAAACAGTACGCAGTGTTGCTGAAATAAATAGTCAACAGAATATTATTGATTCAGATATAACTTCTGGCAACTGACTTTTTGCTTTCTTAAAAAAATGTAATGAAATAAAGTAAGCGGTCTTGTTTTTGGGAAATCTGGTAGTATCACATCAAGATATTATAAAAACATCTGTGTTGTGGGGAGGCTGGTGCCTTTCTCAGCTTGCTTTGGGCGAAATCAGGGTACACCCTGAACACCACACCACTTGCCTAATATGCATTTCTTTGGACTGTGGGAGGAAACCAGTGTACCTGGAGGAAGCCCACACAAGCACAGGGAGATCATGAAAACTCACCAAAGAAATTCCTGAGGCTAGGACTCAAACCCTGGACCATCTTGCTGTTAGGTGGACGTACTAACCACTGTTCCACCGTGCCGCACTAAAACTAGTTTAGTGCTATTCTCCTGCCAAAATCAGGCACTAAACTGATAAAATGGTGTTCCAGTTCAGGGTGTATTCTCACCTTGCTCCTAGCGTTCCATGGGTTTGGTGTTGGGTCCACCATGATTCTATCCAGATTGAAGTATTTAATCAATATAAATGAATGAATGAGTAAACTGTCAAGCCAGTATATTGGTGTCACAAGAATATCCTTTTCTGCTGGCTGGAGATGCAGATAGGTACTTTATTTTACTGTTAAAGTACTCGCAAATGACTGGACTCAGGTGCTGGGGTCCTGTAAATGACTGAAGGGGACTTGAGATAAAAGGGGCCTGGAACATATGTCTCAGGATGGAGGGTGTTAGAATGGGTCAGCGTGGAACAGGGCCAAGTGCCTTTCTAGGGTAGGTCTGAATTTCAAGCCTTGCTGCTGGTGTTTGAGCAGAGGAATCACAAAAATGTGCCGCGGGGGACGAATTGGGAAATCCTGAAATAGGGCAGAAATGACCCACATAGAGATTATTGACCTTTGCTTGGTGTGCATGTTCCAGATTGAACCTGGGGGAAACTACAGTCTACAGTGCAACAGTGTCACTACATATCACTCATTTATTAATTTAACAGTGACAGCTCTCTCTCTCTCTCTCTCTTTCTCTCTTACTTTTATGTGGCTCTTTACAAGCCTTCATATTTTAAGAACTCTATCTATCTATCTATCTATCTATCTATCTATCTATCTATCTATCTCTCTCTCTATTTGGGTGGCACAGTGGTTTGGCGGTTAGCACGTCCGCCTCACAGTAAGAAGGGTGTTTCTGTGTGAAGTTTGCAGGTTCTCTCAGTGCTCATGTGGGTTTCCTCCAGGTACTCCAGTTTCCTTCCACAGTCCAAAAACATGCACAGTTGGCTAATTGGCGGTTCCAAATCACCCCTTGGTGTGACTGTAAATGTGAATGGTTTTGTGTGTGTGTGTGTGTGTTGGCCTGTGATGGCCTGGCGAGCTGTCCAGGGTGTACCCCACCTTCTCCCAGAGTCGGCTGAGATGGGCGCCATCCTCCCTGCGACCCTAATTAGTATTAAACTGCTAAGAAATTGAAAGAATGCATTTTTAGGGGGTGATCAAATGCTTATATGAAGAAGACTATAATATCCCTATTAATGCTTAAGGTCAAAGTTTATACAATGATGTTTTTAAGTTGTATATTAAAGACATTTTGTAATATTTCAAGCACATGGGTATTGTTTTCATAAGAATAAGCATTTTGAACCTGTAAATATTGCTCCTAAGTAAGTAACAGGGTTGAAAATAAAACATAAAGTAAATGATAACCTAAAAGCACTATGAGAGTGCAAACCTTCACCAAGGCAACTCATTTTTCCTCCTTATTTTTATTCATGCTAAATATTATCTTCTCAATTGTTTCCTTCACAAGCCTATTATTTTTTCCGCATCATTCGATCCAGACCAAACTTCATTTTGTGATAGATCTTCTGTAGATGTTGCACTGTAATCTTTGTGGACGCATTGTAGTCTTTACTTATGGAATGGAACACAAAATTATTAAAACGGCTCATAATCCACCAAAAAAAAAAAATCTTTGCTTCACAAAATTTTGTGTCAAGTTGCTCACTTATTAACAAATCAAAGCTGACAAAAATATAACCTCCTTGATAACCTTGTTTACACCTGGGCCTACTGGCTCATCAGTCCTGAGCATCCCAATTTCTGTAGCGTGAAGCAACTCCCCTGGATGGGGATGTTACCTTCCCAGTATTTTGACTGGTTCCCACTGAAACTGATGGGTGGACAGAGACACATTTGCCCAGGGGTCTTAGCACGGTTGGGGTCTAACAGGAATTTGAACCCATGACCTATTGCCACCCTAACCACCACACGTCCTTGATAGAGGTATTTCATTTCAGCCGATATTTTGGGTAACAGGGTTGTACTATTAAATAAAGTGTTCTCATCAGTGAATATCACACGATCACTGAAAATAAAGAAAGAATGCCAGAACTTCTTCTTTTTCTTCCCATCTGTAGTAAATTTGGTGAGGTAACTTCCTGCTGAACATGTGACATGTGGAAAACATTTCAAAGGTGAATGTGTTCAGCTAACAGGAGCTTTTTCATAATCTATAATGGATGAGTCACGGAAAGCAATTTCTCAAAGAAAACACTGACTTCACACCAAAATTGTATTTATAAAAAGGATATTATAAAATATTTTATGATTATAGTCGACTGGAAGCAGGGAAAAAATGCTGAAATAGTCTAGATAAGCTTTAATGTTTTTAGTTATTCACCTAAAATATGCACACAGGTTTTTGTGAAGGACTTCTTTACTTTTGGGAAGGTTTCTTTATGTACAACCTTACTTGGGACACAAATACCACCCCAGTCATGGAATCACCCTTGTAAATTCCATTGTGTGGCCCTCGAGCAAGACCTTTAACCCTATGCTTTGATTATAATAGTGCTTTAACCTGGAAGCCACTTTTACTAAAAACATATGCTAAAACCCATAAAACTAAAAGCCGAAAACGAATTCTTAACCTTCATGTGGCCTCTTGGGCGTAACTGAATGACAGCTTTCAGTTGCAGGGTGGCATTCTTGAACAAGTCTGACTGTCTTCCGTGTTGCCTTCTAAGATGGTTGATCCGTCGACCCTGGAGTTTGACTATTTTTTAAAAATTTTATCTCAACTCTTAAAAGGAATTCCTGTTTCATCTGTAGTCAATTCTAAGAAGGTGCACACACGACTCACGCTATCCCACTGTTATCTTGTGCTTCTGCTTATCTGCACTTCAACACCCTGCCGAGTGCTGCAGTTTACTTTGAGGACAAAAAAAAAAAAAAAAAAAAGAAAAATTCCCATCGGTTTGAGGCCAATATGTAAAATATGACAAATATGGGCTAGTTGACCTTAAGTACAAGCTAATAATTAAAGCTTTTATCAGTTTGTATTTTGGGCAGCACCTTTCAGAATACTTTTAAAACAAAAATGAAATCAGGTTTCGAGATAGACATTTGTTTATTTATTTGTTTACTTGTTTGTTTGTTTATCTATCTATCTATGTCCAGGAAGTACGGTCTTCCATTTGGTTACAATTTGATCATATCAGGTAAACTCTACAGTGTTCTGAGAGACACTGTGGCCACTGAAGTACTTTGCAATTCAACCATGTATTTATTTTGAAGAATCTGCATGTGGATCTATTCGTCAGTGCTCCAATGCTCATGTATTCCTCCAAGAAGCCTGTCCTCCTCACAGCTTCTCCACTTTAATTCTAATGAGCGTGTTTTACCCCAGGTTTGAGTGTTTGTTAGGAGGAATATGCAAAAATTATGTGTGGATCTTCATTACATTTCTACCCGAGCTGGGGATCTGGACAAGGAAGACCCCTTTAGATTTTGGATGGAATTCTTAACTTAAGATGGAGAAAGTGTTGCCGCTGATGAAATATTTGCACTGTTTGAGTTTGAATAGCTCTGCAATGTCTATGTGTGTCAACCTGAATCCATTCAGTGTTTATTGGATTTTGAAAGTGAGACTTTTGGATTAAAATGAATAGCTTATAAAGACCACCACCCCTGCCCTGTCTCCAAAACGTCTTGTTCTAAAACCACTTTTTGAAATATATCTCCTCTTCCATGTTGGTTGAGGAGAGAAATCAGGCTCAACATGCTGTGTCCTCGGCAGCATTTTTGGCTAACTGGTCCCATCTGTGTGATCAACAGGCTGAACCTGGCACTGCGGCCCAGGCGGTATCAGGGCCGGCGTGTTGAGGTTAATACTAAAGCAGGGCGCAACCACTCACCATTTTGGCACAATGTAGTAGCCAGGACAAGCTTTTGTTTTGTCTCATTTAAACACTCCACTCAGCTTTTTCTGCACATTCATCGAAGCCCCACAAATACATTTATTTCATAATGAATAACTATTCTTTACATGAGTAGAAATAGGACATGTTGCTCAAATGATTTTTTTTAGTTATTCCTATCTTCTTTTATTTCTTTAATTCATTTTCTTCATTTTTCCTTTATAAATGTTCCTTCCTTTTTTTCCCTTTCGTTGCTTTCTACATTTACATTTACAGTATTTAGCAGATGCTTTTATCAAGAGCGACTTACAGAAGTGCTTTAAAGTCACTGAATATATTCTTATACTAGTTCATCAGGACACAGACTAAGCATACCCTCAGTCAAAAAGTCTCACCCTCAGTGTGTGTGTTTCCCCATTTTATTCCTTCTTTCCTTCCTTTGCCTTTCCTCTTTTATTCTTTCTTTCTTATTCTTTTTACCTCCTGTTTCTACCACTCTGTCCTTCCATCCTTCCTTCCCTTCCTTCTGATGTATTGCTGCCCTTTCGTTATTTCTTTCTTTCAATGCACACTTCTTTCTTTTCTGCGTTCCCTAATTTCCTTTTTTCACTTCCTACCATGTTATTGCTTCCAGTTTTTATTCCTTCCTTCCTTTTATATTCTGGCTTCCCGTCATATCCTTTTCTTCCTATTCTTTCCTTCCCTTATCATCCCTCATTTCGTTCTTCTTTCCTTCCTTCCACTTTACTGCTTCCATTTTTATTCCTTCCTCCCCTTTACATTTTTTATTGCTTGATTTTTTCCCCTTTCCTGCCTCCCTTCATATATTTTCTTCCTATACTTTCCTTCTCTTATCATCCTTCCTTCCTTCTTGTGAACTTCTTTGCTTTCTGCATTCTTTAATTTCCTTTCTTCCTATTTTCTCCTTACTTTCCGCAACTTCCTTTCACCTCCCTCCCTTCCTTCCTTACATTTTTATTTCCCCTTTTATTCCTTCTTTCTTTCCTTTGCATTCCCTTTATTTTATTCTTACTTTGCTTGCTCGCTCGTTTGCCTTTCTGCCTTCCTTCATATCTTTTTCTTTCTATTCTCTTTACATCTCTCATTCCTTTATTTCTCTGTTTCTCCTTTCAGTTATGCTCATCCAAAAACACCTTAAAAAACAAAATCTGAATTTTATTTATTTTAGTTTATAAATTTTTTAATGGGGCAGCATAATTAATCATACAAACACAATGGATGTTTTATGTTGTATATAGTGGTACATTTACACAAAAAAGGCATTTTTGTTTTTAAGGAGTGCTGCTCTTCAAATCACGCTCATTGATTTCTGTTAAGGGATTTGTTTCAGGATTTGACTTTATTAAAAACATTTTCAATCTCAATGACAAATTAATAAATTCTGTAATGATAACATTGAAAAAAATGAAAGTCTCTCTCTCTCTCTCTCTCTCTCTCTCTCTCTCTTTCTTGTTTGATTGTTTGTTAAACATTATAAATTGCACAGCCCTGGATATTTTTTACATCCTGTTATTTATCTGCTCCAATAATGTTACAAGAAAATCACATTGAACAAGGAATTATGTACACAGCTCATGAAGCAGTATCTATTTTACTGAGTGATTCCTCTGAACCCCCCCACCCCTCCAAAAAAAAAAAAAAAAGCGATAAAAGAACTGTAACAGAGGGCACACATCAATATCCTGAGATCCACAAAAAGGGTGTCCATCTTTGCCTTTACTATTATTATTCATTTTTTCCTTTTCAGTTACTTTCCTCATGTTTACTGATGGAAATCGAAATCCTCAGCAATTGCACCTGATAACAAAACACCACCGTGTTGCATTTAGGAAAAAAAGATAAAGCTCTTTCTAAGTTTCTACATTGGTTTTTTAATGTTAGAATAATTTCTATCTTGGGATTTTAGTTAGTATAAATTTTTTTTTGTTTAACAGAAGTATAATACAGAATAATATTTTATGACATGCTTTGGGGGATCAGACGATTCAAACTTTAGCAGCTCTAAAGTCAATGAAAGGGACAGAAATATAAGGAAATTCTCCTTTTTTAAATGAGGGACGGGACGGGTGTGGGTTTGCGATTCGGATTGGGTTTGCAGCTTATAAAAGACTTTTTGAAAGAAACTGAAGAAAACAGAAAACATCAGCTAGCATATTATTAGCTATACATGTCAGTAAAGATGTACGACATGAATTCCTGTATCGCTTTTTCTTTTTATGATAAAATCTTTGCACATTCACAGGTAAAATCAGGGAGGAAAATAAATAGGAAATAATTTAACATGAAGTACAAAATTTAGTTTCAGCCTCTACTTTCCTATATTCAAAATGACAGACTACATCCATTGTGCTTCAACAACAACAAAAAAAAAGAGTAAAAAAAACAAAAACAAAAATCAAGAAAGGTCTGTTGTAGATGTTTGTGCGCCAAAAGTGTTTTTTTTTTCCAAGTCTTTTCTTGTGAACGATATAAACTCGACGGGACGGAGTCGGTCTGTGAAAAAATCAACCGAATTTGGATTGCTTCGAGCTTACTCCACGTCCCGCAGCTCCAACTTGGCTTCCACAAGCCCTGTATAGATTGTTGTCCATCATGCTGACCCAGCTTAACTGGTTTGATCCAGTTGTTTTCCCTAAAGGCCAAGAGTAATAGCAGCCTGGATGTGCTCTGTGCTGTCCATCCGCTCTTGTGCGCAAGCCGTCTCTGTGCGTGCCACCGTCCGATCAGCCGTTCCCATTTGGTTTATCTTGTTTGTGTATTTCATCACAGTCATTTGTGAGGTTGCTTTTGTGGCTCTTTGCAGTCCGTCGTCTGCTGGCCAGAACGTTTATCCAATCTTGGCTGAAATTAGTCGTCTCTGCGTCTCTCTCTCTCTTTCTCTTTCTCTCTCTCTCTGGTTCTTTTTCTCTTGCTCTGTCTTTCAGCCAAGCTGTAGATTTTCATTCTCCCAGCCCCTGTAAGGTGGAACTGGAAAAGATAAATAGAGGGAGATTTTGTTAGAAGCATTGCCAGACACTCGAACAATTCTTCCATACTTGATTAATTTTAATATATAGTTTGATCCGGGCAGAACTGAAAGTGTTCTTAGTCAGACAAATCACCGACAGCACGCAACTCCTTCGATCCTTCAGTAACTCTGTGTTTTTGTATTGTGTACTTTAAATCTCATATTAAGGCAGAGCAGATATTTATCCACCATTTACCCCCTTGACCTTTTTAACCCTTTGGCCAGTTATGGCTGGAGGGGTATTGTCGTTGGCTCGGCGGCCGGGCAGCCGGGCAACCGCGCAGCGTGACAATAACTTTGTCCCGGCCATTGCTCAGCTCATGCACAGACCAGCTTTCTATAACTTTGCATAGGCACTCTCTAAGACCTCAACCTGTACGTCGGATAGCTAATTTGCATATGTGATATTTGACCTTGGCACAGTGACCTTGAACATCTAAAGTTTGTCCGGGCCATTGCTCGGCTCATATGCATGATAGCTTTCTGAAATTTTGCATAGGCACTCCCGATAACCTAAACCTGTGCATGGGGTAGCTAATTTGTATATGTGACCTTTGACCTAGGCACATGACCTTGGTACTTGGCGGGTGGCATGACAACAACTTTCTCTGGGCTACTGCTCAGCTTATGCACAGGCCAGCTTTCTGAAATTTTGCATAGGCACACCCCATGACCTCAACCTGTGCGTGGGGTAGCTAATTTGCATATCTGAGCTTTGACTTTGACACAGTGACCTTGAATATATATTGTTTGTCCGAGCCATTGCTCGGCTCATATCTATGATAGCTTTTTGAACTTTTGCATAGGCACTCCCTAAACTGTGCGTAGGGTGGCTAATAAAATGTAGAGTGTTCGTATGGGGGATGAATTTTGTCCTTCATGTGATTGAGGCATCCTACGGCTATTGTTGTAGTATGTTACTGCATTATGTCTAGAATTGATAACAAAAGTTTTACCTCCACCAAAGACGTTCTGTATTTGTTAGTGCTGGTTTCGTTGGCTGTCTGTCTATTTTTTATGTTTTATGCTTTTTTAAGCAATTTGACACACACACACACAAAATCCCACCCCATTAGAGTGTTGATCTGGTGATCTGGAATTTTTTTTAAAGATTCTTTAGCATTAATGCATAAGAAATTACTGAAATTCTTCCACAAAAATGACAATACAACATGTACTCAAGTGTACATTAATCATAATGTGTATATGAACAGAAAGGAATGTACAGAGAAGAAAGTATTGCAGAAATAAAAATAAGGAAGGAAATGAGCTGCCTTGGTAGAGGTTTGCACTCTCAGATTGCTTCTAGTAATAAGCCAAATCAAGAAAACACTGATGTGGTGAAGTAAGGGAATATTTCGCACTTTTTCTTTGTTAACAAGAGAGATGGGACAGGAAGCAACAAGATTCTACACAGAACAAATATCTATAACAGTAATTAACTTTTCCTGAAGTGTAAATTTAGTTTTAAACATATAAAAAGCAATGACATACCATTTGCTAATGAACAAAAATGCACAGCAAGAGCTAACCTCCACCCAGCCCAGAAATTCCCCATATGAACCAAAAATGTCAAAAATAGTCAGATCTGAGAATGTTAAAAAATCTTGGATCCAGAATTTCATCCAGATCATCTCCAAAATCTAATGGACTCTTCTTTGTCCCAGGCACCACCTCTAGTAAAAAAAATCATGCAAATCCACTCATAACATTTTATGTAATTCTGCAAAACATCACAAACATGCATAACTTCCACGGCAGAGATAATAAAACATATTTCTTGGCAAACTTCTGCGTTGTAAAAGGAATAAAACTTGCCTTTATGCAACAGTTGTTTCTTTCAACCTTCAACAGAATTAAATGATAAAGTGATTGTAATTAAATTGCAAAAGTTTTCTGAACAGACTGGAGTTACAGTTTAATCACTGTCTGTGCCACAAATAATATAATTAAATAATGCGGAAAAATATTGTAAAAGTGTTTTGTTTCATTTTCATTTCATTTTCTGAGCCACTTCATCCTTTATAAGGGTCACAGGGAGGCTTGGAGCCCAGTGCGTCCTAGCCAACTTCAAGTGAGGGTGGGGTACACCCTAAGCAGCTCACCAGACCACCGCGGGGCCAACACACACAACCATTCACACTCACAGTCACACCAAGGAGCAAATAAGAATATCCAGTTAATCTAATATGCATGTCTTTGGGTTGTAGGAGGAAACTGTAGCACCCGGAGGAAACCCCTGCAATCACGGGGAGAACATGCAAACTCCACACTGAGGCTCAAACCTCAAACCTTTGCTGTGAGGCAGAAGTGCTAACCACTAAACCATGGTGCTGCTTATACAAGTGTTCTATTAAAGAGGTAAATGTTTGTGTGTAAGGATTTAAGATCCTGAAGAACAACTGACTGCTCTTAGATAATCGGTGTTGCAACACTGTTAAATTGTTCAGTTTTTTTTAGAGTGCATAAATCACTTTATTCCCCAATAGATATGACCTTACAATGCAATATTAATAAAGCCAGAGATTCTCTCTCTCTCTCTCTCTCTCTCTCTCTCTCTCCCATTTTCTTTGTCAAAATAGCTCAGGTCTGTGGTCTCATTGCTTAAACATCCATATATTTAAAGCCAGTTTTCTCATCTGCTTGGCTGGCTTGTTGAACTTGGCAATGTACTTTGACTTGGAAATGACAGAAAATGCAGAGAAATACAGCACATGACCAGGGCTTTAGTGCTTAAGTTTAAGGCTTAAACTAAGTTTAAAGCTCCTGTGTAATGGACATACCCATAGCTGTGGCCTAATTTCTGTGTGTCAGAAATTCTGTGTATCCCTTATTTATCTCTTTCCTCATAAAACATCCAGACGTCTGAAGTAATCAGCGCCACGGCATCAAGAGAACATCGATTCCCTCGTTCTTTTTCCTGTATCATCTTTTTCTCCTCCATGCCATTCCCTTCCTCCACATCTGATCTCATCACCTCTCCCTTCATCACTCGGAATGCCGTAGATTCCGATCCTATCGCAGCTACTGTACTGTACATGTCTCCACAGGAACAGATAAACAATACCCAACGTTTAAGTCCTATCGGAGGAAAAGAGAGGGGGGGGGGAGACAAACTAAGAAATGTTCTGAGAGGACCACTGTACTTTAGTTTAAACCTCCCAGGCATAAGGAGATCGGATCCCATCATGGGTGAAGTCATTTACGAGCCTTGTTTTTACACCTGGTAGGCAAGAGAGAAAGCAGAGAATGTTTGATTGACAGCAACACTGTAATGGTTACGTTTCTGCACAGTTGTTTGAATCTCGGTTCAAAAATCTCAGATGGTCGCCACTGGGTCTTTAAACAGGAAGCTTAACCCTTTAACTGCGTGGCTGGCGAAAGGCTTCGTAAAGTGTGCTGTTGAGTGTCAATAAGTAAATATAAGACGAAAAGTGTCATTACTCAAATGTTATGCGCATATGTGCCATATGTAAATAAATTCGCTTGTGTGACTTGGCATATTTGACTGCAGTTTCAGAAGAACACTCAGTCCTGGGGTGTGAGATTCCAAGCTCTGCAAACCTCATTTAATAATTTAACATTGAAAAAATTTAATGTTTTTGCTCCCGAGTGACGCACCGACAAGGTGCACGACTATTAACCTGGAGACCGCGAGTTTGAATCCAGATTGCAGCCACTTGAGAGTCTACGGAACAATATGGCCAAGCTCTCATGCAAGGAAAGGATGGCATACATTAACCTCTCTGTTACCTAAAGCAGGGCAGTGGTGGCTCAGAGGTTAAGGCTCTGGATTAGTAATCAGAAATAATGTGGGTTCAAACTCCAGTACCACCATGCTGCCACTATTGGGACCTTGAGCAAGGCCCTTAACCCTCAATTGCTCAGTTGTATAAAAATAATAATAACTGTAAGTACTCCGAATAAGGGCGTCTGCTAAATGCTGTAAATGTAAAGTGGCTACCAGCCAATCACGGGTATCTGTGAGCTCATGCATACGAGGCGGTGGGTAGTGTTTTCCCACTGAGTGTGTTAAGGTGCCCCAGAATATGCATGTGAAGCAGTTCATAAAAATGCAAGTGGCAGCATCACGTGTCATGGAAGGAGTATGTGTGTGGTGTTGCCCATTCCTGGGTGGAGATAAGGAGGAAATACTGTATGGGTGAGAATTGGCTACGACCAAATAAGGGAAGGGAAAATTTAAAAACAAACAAACTAAAATTCAAAATCATGTGATAAATTTGCCTTAGTTTATTAGTATTATTTGTGTTGTGTTTTTTTTTTCCAAAATCACAAATTTGTGACTTAGCAGGTTATGGCACTGAGCCCTTCGAATGCTTTTTCTGTCTTGCTAATGTGGTTGCTTGGATCTATAAGTTAGGGTCAGAAGAAGGAAAATAGCCAGCGCGGTTTGACCTGACACAAAGACTACACTAACTGAAATAGTTACTCGTTACAACCATGTTGAGCAGAAAAATATCTCAACACGCCAAAATCTCAATGCGGATGGGCTACAGCAGTAGAACCACATTGGGTTCCACCCCAGTCAGCCAAGAACATGAATCTGGGGCTACAGTGGGAACAGGTGCATCAAAACTGGAAAAACGCTGCCTGGTCGTGTTCTAATTTCCAGCTGCCCGGTATATATGTTAACTTTTTTCCCGTTACATTCTTGATAGAAACCTTAAACCCTTGAATAAAGTTTCTGTATATGAGGCTAATTCAGTGTCCTTTGTAGCTTATATATTCTTTCAGTAAATTGCAGTGTGTCATATGACATGAAACAATAGACCTTAGTCACAGTAACCGCAGTCACCGGATGCCCACTTTATCCAAGTTAATGCCAGTCCTCGCTACTCGCTACTGCAGTCATTTCTCATCCTGAATAATGAGATTACTCTGTGTTCGAGTTCAATCTTAAAAATATAGACCTATTAATCACTGGGAATAATTGTTCTCGGTGTAAGTAAACGATTTGATGCTGTTCCATGGAGCGCTGCTGTATTCGATACAACGCGCCAGTGAGGTGTCGGACCCAGACGTCTGCTGATTTCAATGATTGATGGTCTGAAAATATTTGAATCAAGTCTCTCTTTGCTCCCGTGCCCATAATGGCCACCTGGCTCGTGTCTAATGTTTCTTCATATTACCATTCTGCTAACTCATCTCAAACTTTTCCCTGTGTTTTTCCCACTTTTGCAGTTCTGCTCCTGACTGTTTTTTTTTTCTTTCTTTCTTAAAAGACTATTCTTTAAAAGGCCAGAGGGATACCCGACACCATTAAACTCAGTGGCTCTGTTATGAGGAAATGATGTAACAGATCCATTACCCATGCCTTTTTAAAAATCATTTCTCGGCAATAGCGGTGTGACACTTTATCAGTGTAATGGTTTACCATTTGTCATCCATCCATCCACTGTAACGGCTTCGATTCGCTCTGGTCAGGATTGTGGTTGATTTCTACAAGTGCTACTCAAGGACTCCAGAGTGTAAAAGTACAGGTCACAGGGCAGGAACTGTAATCATTCATTCATTCATCAAGCCTAAGTGCTTTACCCTGGTCAATATCTTGGATCTAGAGACAATCCTAGCTGCATTGGTTAATGCCAGCCTATTAACAGCCCACCATAAACAAGCCCCTTCACATTTACGCATAGGGAAAATTTTAGCAGCCAGTCTCTTTAGTGGAGGTGGAACGCTCAGAGCTTGGAAAAATCTCACATGGACATTTGAAGAATGTTCAAAACTGCACAAAGTTATTAAAGTTTAGGATCAAACCAGAAACTCTGGAACTGTGAGGTAGTAACAATGCATCCCACAATACACCTCTATACCATCACATGGTATACCATGATTAAAAAAAAAAAAAGAAGAGAGAATAAAAAATAGTTGAATTCTTAAAAAAATAAATAAATACTGCGGTATACAATGATTTCTAAAATCGTTTTTTAACTATTCTTTAAATATATTTACCTGTTTAACAACATGACAGCACACTTTTGACAGAAAAATAATTTTCTTTAATGAAAAAATCTTCTTTAATGAACTTATTATATCAGCTGCAAAATATTGAAGTCATTAGTAAAATTAAATAAATAAATAAAATACGTTAACATCTGTAAAGAGGTTCAGACAACACACACGCAAAAAATAAATAAATAAATCCCTGATCAAATTTATTATGTTCGGAGGAAACACAGCATCTTACACAACAATTATTGGGCAATGGCATTCAGATAAAAATAATTCAGGTAAAACTAAATAGCTAGTCGATATTTAAAAAAAAAACCCTGTTGATACTGCCAGAGTAATATATTTTTATTAACAGTAATTTAACTTTAGAGGATACAAATAATTAGGTTTATCTTTTTAAAAAATCTTTATTTTCAAAATTTTTTTATTTTATTATTATTTGCCTTTATCACGTAATTATAAATGTGTTTCCTTCCAGTTGACTTGATGTACAATATAAGCAGTAATCAGTATTGCATTCATGTGTGTTTACTCTGCTGGCATTTATTTATGTTTTGAGCATAAGAGATTCCAAAGAGCAGGGGCAGATGTTTAACCTCTCATTTAATCTCTGGATGTTTGATCTTGCTCAGCGGCTCGTATTTGAAAGGAGCAGGAGAAAGAAGCGTACAAAACAATTTTTAATTGCTGGGTTTTTCATTCACAATCAATTGCAGCTCACGAGAAAATAAATAAATAAATAAATAGATAAACAGATAGATAGATAGATAAATAAACAAACAAACAAACAAAAGAAAGAAAGAAAGAAAGAAAGAAAGCTGATCTGATCATTTCAAAGTGGATTTTCAACTAGCTCTGACACATCTGTGAAACTTTTAATTTTACTAATATTTGATAATAATATTTATAAGGTAGATAAATAATGTGTGTGTGTGTGTGTGTGTGTGTGTGTGTGTGTTGTGGTGGGGGGGTGTTATACATTAGAATTAGATTATTAACTGCTCACTTCATTTCTATTAAGTTACTTGGCAGTCTATATAAAACGTTTTATCTGGTCATGTGACTTGATTTGCACATAAATAAAACTATTTCAAATGAGGAATTGCTTGCAGTATGAATAAGTGTTTTGAGGTGATGGGCAGTACTGCAATCAGGTTTTGACAAGAGCAGTATATATTTAACACCTTGTGGAGCACACTTGGAGCACGATTGGGGTATAAAAAGGAGGCAGGGTGTATGCAAGAGATGAAACTTGAAGGAATCGTGTTTCCAAGTTCATCAAGATCCCCCACAATGGCACATCAAGGTCTGTTACGCTCTGTTAAAGCCTGCTAAGCTCTACTACGATTCCCACCTCCTATCATGAATGGTATCAAATTGTAATACATCGTAATAATTTGATTGTCAAAAATTTTGCCACGATCAGCACAATCATCATGAATCCTCGAAGTTCCTTTAAGACCATCACAAATCCTCCAAATTCCCTCAAGATCATTACGAATCCACCAAGTTCCCTCAAAATCATCACAAATCCTCCAAATTCCCTCAAGATCATCATGAATCCGCCAAGTTCCCTCAAGATCATCACGAATCCACCAAGTTCCCTCAAGATCATCACGAATCCACCAAGTTCCCTCAAGAT
>JAOUQZ010000034.1:4882753-4893142 GCA_028564935.1 Neosilurus hyrtlii
AGAGAGAGAGAGAGAGACCGAGAGAGAGAGAGAGAGAGAGAGAGAGAGAGAGAGAGATGGGTGGATGAATTAAATGCAGAGGCAATAATTTCCCTTGCAGGATTAATATAGTATAGCCAAAAATAAATAAATAAGTAAAAATAGTTTTTGATTTGTCCCAGGGTCTCCTTCCAGTTGGGTGTGCCCAGAAAACCTTCAAGAGAAGCAACCTGGAGGCTACCTAATCAGATGCTCCAACCACCCCAAGCTGATTCCTGGCGATGTGGAGAAGCAGAGACTCCACCCATGAATGTCTGAGCTCCCCAGGCTGATCCCTGATAGCCTCTGAAGGAAATTATTTTCAGCTGATCTCAATCTTTTAGATACTTCCCAAATTTTACTCAAAAACTTTCCCACCTGGCACTAACAACCATCCCTCGTCAAAGTCATGAAGATAGTGATTTTTATTATGAACATGAATATGATTTCTGATACATGTGTTTTATGTAGGGTGGCATGGTGGCATAGTGTACGTCTGCCTCACAACAAAGGGTCCTGGGTTCAAAGCACGGGTTTGGCAAGGGAATTCTGTGTGGAGCTTGCATGTTCTCTCCATGCGTGCCTGGGTTTCCTCTGGCTTCTCTGGTTTCATCGCACAGTCTAATTGGCTGTTCGAAATTGCCCATAGGCGTGAGTGTGAGTCTGAATGGTTGTGTGTGGATGTTCGACTGGCGAGCTGGCCCTCGCCCAGAGTTGGTTAAGATAGGTTCCAGGCCCCGTGACCCTATAAGGATTAAGCAGAAAGAGAGAAAGAGAGAGAGAGTATTTTATGTATTGCGCTCCTCATATATAATGGTCTGATTGAATAATTGCATGAAAGTGGAGGGTGAATGTATTATCTTTCATTAAATGTAACCTTTGAATAAAAAGCTAAATTTGCTGCCAAGTTTTTTAATAAAAGATGTTTGATGAAGGAAAGAACACATTATTTATTTATTTATTTATTTATTTATTTTTCACAGATTAAGCAAAAGTCATTTTGGAGATCATTTTGTGCGTTTCTAGCTTGATTACTTTTATTCTCAGACTTAAAAAAAGGTTTTCTAATCAAAGACCCAGCTCCATTTGAGTGGTCATGGTAATGAGCTGACGATGATAACGCACGATCCACAATCTTGTATGTAATATTAGAACCTGTTATTTAAAAGCAAACAAGGCCACACTGGTGCATGTGGTTGCATGTTCTTGCAGCTTAAATGGAACCCATGTGAATCACGCTTTTTAATTTCTGTCTGTCTTGTTTCATTGAACCATCATGATTTTGGCGCCGGAATGCCTGCACATAACTGCAAATGCCGAGAAAAAAAAAGAAAGAAAACAAGGCAGGATGGAGATGAGTATGCAGAGATTGAAAATGTTTATCAAACCATAGCAGTTCATGGCAAAAATAAAAAAGTTTATCACATCATGGGTCAATTCTTCTGGAATGGTTCCATTTTCATTGCTGATAGATGTAACTAGGCACAATTGTTACATTCCAGGAGGCATTTTATTAAAAAAAATCTCCAGTAATAATAATAAAAATAATAATAATAATAATAATTTGTGGTACAGTGTCGCAGAGTTTAGCACGTCAACCTCACAGGAAGAAGGCCTGGATTTAATTCCCAGGCTTGGACGTTTCTGTGTGGAGTTTGCATGTTCTCCCTTTGCTTGCATGGGTTTCCTCTGGGTACTCTGGTTTCCTCCCACAGTCCAGAAACATGCACAGCAGACTAAATGGCTGTTCCAAATCGCCCCTAGGTGTGAGAGTGAATGTGAATGGCTGTGTGTGTTGGTCCTACGATGGCCTGGCGAGCTGTCTAGGGTGTACCCCGCCCTCGTCCAGAGTCGGCTGAGATGGGCGCCAGCCTCCCCTCAACCATAATTAGGATGAAGCGGCTTAGAAAATGAATGAATGAATGAATGGGCGGTACAGTGCTGTAGTGGTTAGCACGTCTTATCACTATGAGAAGGTCCTGGGTTTGTGTGCGGGGCTCAGTGACGGTGTTTGTGTGGGCGGTTCTTTCCAGTGCTTGTGTGGGTTTCCTCTGGGTACTCTGGTTTCTTCCCACGTTTCAAAAACAAGCACATTAGGCTAATTGGCTGTTCAAATTTGTCCCCAGGTGTGAGTGTGAGTGTGAACAGTTGTGTGTGTTGGCCCTGCGATAGTCTGGCGAGCTGTTCAGGGTGTACCGAGCCTTTGCCCAGTGTCGGCCGACCCTAACAGGATTAAGCGGTTCAGCAAATGAGTGAGTAATTATATAATGTCTGTAATGCTGATTAACTCGATCACATGACACACATGGTGATGAAAATCGGCTTGAGTAAAACAAGTTATTAGTGAGTTTATTATTGTCTGAATCCAAAGTGCCATTAAATTATTCGTAGTCCTGTAACCTCACAGTTTCACATTGCCAGTAATCATTAACTTCCGGCCACATTCACAGATAATCAGTGGCATTGATTCCCATGTTAGCGTTATCATTCCTTTTCATCTCTTCTTCTTAATTCCTGTTTTAATGCTGTGCATAAACAGGCTCATTAAAGTCCATTTTTCTCACGTTCACTTGTTGGAAACACGAGTGATATCATCCACCAGTGACGCATTCAGGCGAAGAATTGGTCACAAGTAATGGCCGCTTGAGTGTTCATTAAAGAGCAGGACACCTTTAGCCAATGGCTTCCAATAAGATTAAGTGTTAGCGAGACGTTTATCTCTGAAGCTAATCGCACGCTTATCAGAGGGACGCTAATCGACTTAGGTCTTTTCTCTGACGACGTACGTCGCTAAAGATGACCTTGCAGGGAAACCCATCAGTGGCGGGCGCACAGTAAATGAGCGAGGTGTACAAGGAACAAAGCTAAAGTTTCATGCTAATAAGCACTCAGGGCAATATGATATAGGCCCGTTGGTTTGACGCGGCGCATCTCACAATGAAAAATAAATATATAAACGTCTCCTTAAGTGGATGTGGTGCATAAAAGCGAATGCACAGGAACCATTTTTTTTTTTAAAGGCAAGAGCTATTTTATTAGCATTCTGTACTTTAGCTTAATGCGACTGCAGAGAAATTTTTGAACACAGCCCAAGCTGTCCAAGATTGGTTACTAGATTTTCATCACGTTCCCTCTTCCCAAGGTTTCCGATGAGAAAACCCTGATTACAGGCTAAGCTTATCCAGGAACATGTCTCTTTTAAATACACTTGCATAATGAGGTAAAATCGTAGGCTGGCATTAAGTATACAGTGGTGAGCCAAAAGGAAGTTGTTACATAGAGATATCACACCAATTTCTTTTGCCCTTTTTGGTCTTCCAGCCATTTTAATGTATTTTGTGTATCGTACAGATATTGTCTGACGTCATGTACCCTCGATCAAAATACCCTTTATGTTTTCTTATGGTACATTGTGTTTTATAGTGCGTTCCTGCAGTGATTTGTGTTTACACTGCTGGTCATTTCCTATTATTGTTATGTGTCTCTTGCTGTAATTGACTTGAAAGTAAGTGTTATTGTAAGCTGTGTGACTTGCATGTTTCTTGAGAGCCTGTTTTGACTTGTCTGCTATGTTGGAAGATTAAAAAAAAACACAGGTGAAATATGTAGTAAGAAAATATGTATTCAAAGTTGGAAAGTACTTACTAACTCTAAAAACAATAATGCAAAAAAATTGATTGGTTGTTAAACACAAACACGTCTATTTACATCCATAGGTTTCTAAAAAATTTCAGCACATTTGCTTCCTTTTTATTTCCACCATGAGGGGAGGTTATAAGATTGTGTGACCATGATAACTAAAAAACGAATAGGTGGATTTCCACTAAATTTTAACCAAATGTGGGTCTTGGGCCAACAAACAACTGATTTAATTTTAGGCAGGATCCAGCATGGTTTTGAAGGATTTTTTTTAACATTGCACGATAGGACAAGAAGACAAATATCACCCACAATGCAGTGCCCCAGCAGAAAAAAAAATGCTGAGTTCAAATATAATCGCAGAACAGGCCACCAGAGGACATCATACTCCTATCTCATCTGCCAATATAATGTATGTAAATTTGAGATTGCACTACCTTGGTGGAGGTCTGCACCCTCTGAGCACATTTCTAATTTGATAAAGGTTTTCTGCATGTGATCAAAATCACCTCACAGCAAGAAGGTACTAGGTTCGAGTCCCGGGCTCGGCAAGGTCGATTTTGTGTGCTACTTGCATGTTTTATAGGTGCTTGCATGGGTTTTCTTTATGTACTTGACTAAAGTTTGCCAAACTATCCAAAATAATAACTTCTAGCAACATACTCATCAAGGCTGCAGGAGAAACTGGAGCCAATCCCAACTGACTTTGGGCCACTTACATGCACATGTATGGGCAATATAGAGTAGCTAGCTGACCTCATGTGCATATCTTTAGATTCAATGAGGAAACCCACACAGACACAGAGAGAAATTGCTTGCTTGAGCTCCACCTTCCCCTGCAACCCTGTAAAATAAGTGGTATAAATGATAAATAGAATGGGCGGCATGCTTGAGTAGTGGTTAGCACCTCTGTCTCACAGCAAGGTGGTCCTGGGTTTGAGTCCCGGGTACGGCAAGGGCTTTTTTGTGTGGAGTTTGCATGCTCTGTCTTTGTGTGCATTGGTTTCCAATGGATACACCAGTTTAGATTCTCCCACAGTGCGAAGACATGCAAATTAGGTTACTGGCTGTTCCAAATTGCCCCTAGATGTGAGTATGGGTATGAATGGTCGTATGTGTGTTGGCCCTGCGATGGACTGGCGGGCTGTTCAGGGTGCACTCTGCCTTCACCCAGTATCGACTGAGATAGGCTCCAACCTCCCTGCAACCCTAGAGGATTAAAAGTTTTAGCAAATAAATGAGAGAGTAAGAATAATGGAGGGATGGAGGGATGAAGGGATGGATGGATGGTTGGTCATGTGCCATGTTGTCTCTGGGTGGTTCGGTGTATTGGTGAAGCTTGAAATACCATGCATGCAGGTGGATGAATATATTTCCAGGCATATGCACATACATTTGTATGGCCTGTGTGTGTGTGTGGGGTACAACCCACCAAACCACCAGATTCCATTTTACTCACACACACACACACCCACTACTGCCACAACCCAGTGTTTCCACAGCACCAGTTGTAATTACACCCACTGTCCTCAGCATGGATCCTGTCTAATGTACTAAAACACACACTTTACCATGGTTTTAGGTAACGTGCTCAGTGGAGCATTTTGTCCTGTAGGCTGATTTAAAATAATAATAATAATAATAATAATAATAATAATAATAATAATAATAATAATAATAATAATAATAATAATAATAATAACTGAGGGTGGCTTAGCACATCCGCCTCACAGCAAGAAGGTCCTGGAATCATATCCTGCACTGGGTGAGAGTGTTTCAACGTGCAATTAGCATGTTCTCCCCATGCTTGCAAAGGTTTCCTCTGGGTGCTCTGCTTTCCTCTCACAGTTCACATTAGGCTACTTGGATATTCTTCATTTCCCCTTGGTGTAAATATTAGAGTGAGTGGTTGTGTGTGTCTGTGTTGGCCTAGAGTGTACCCCGCCTTAAACAGGAGTCAGCCAGGATACACTCCAGCCTCCCCATCACCCTGATACAGATTAAAGTGGTTTGGGGGGGGCAAATGTGTACTCAGTTTAAACACTGCAAGGCTAAACAAGACACTAATCCACATCTGGAATGACAGATGTGTACTGTTCTTGATGGTAGGTAAGAATAAATATATGGAGCCCGTCATGATTAATATGATTAATCACTGCATTAAGCCACAGCAAAAGTCCTGTATTTTTCACATCTGATGACTCCTTCAATATTCCGCAAGTGGAAACAATTTTTTTTGTAGAGAACTTGGCTGAAACCTGTTTTGCGTACGTGTTGAAAAAATGGAGGATGCAGCTGCTTTCAGACTACCTTGACTCGACCAAAATATCACCAGGCAAACCCTTATTCAAGACCTCCGTGTTGTGCTCTAGTGGTCTCTATTTTCATGTGTTAGGCTCTTGTTGAGAATATCTGTCACTGCTCGGTTTGGATGTGAAAATCAGGTCCATGACGTACAAACTGGCACTCCAAATCTCAATCAGCACTTTCCGTAAAAAAACGAAAAAAAGAAAGAAAAACACCTGCTGAAATCTCACCGACTAATCCAGAATACCTCAAAGTTGTGTTAATACAGTTGCAGTTGGTATTGTAGGTATGTTCTGACTTTAAAAGCCAGATTTTAGTATGTAGTTAGATTTATATGCTCTATATTATAACGATCCTCTTAATATTATAACTTATCCTCTTATTCCAATCCAAGCCAAGTCAAACACAGCAGATGTTTAAATGACTGATTTCTGACATATTTCATAGCTAATATTGACTGGTTTATTATAACACAATTTTTAATAATACACATATATTTAATGATCCTGGTTTTAGATACATCATCCGCTTAATGATTTTTTTTGCACTGAACCAAAGAACATTCTGTTTATAGTTTCCATGATGAAGAATGTCCCCGGGTTTCATTTAGGCATTGGGATTATTCCTTGAAAGCTCTGATTATTAGGACCCCAGCCAATGGTAACAGAAGACTTAGACAGAATTCTGACATAAGCCACGGTCTATTAAATGTGCACATGCATTTCTTCTCCAATTACTGGTACCTGTTTAGCATTCAACTGGTGAGTGTGAGGAAGTCCTTGTAAAATGCAAAAAGCCATTTTAGCTTATAAAATACTTATTTGAAGCATATTTTCCCGTCCTGATTCACTTGATTAGTGTTTTACTGGGCCCCTGTGCCTGAGTGCTTTCTGGTAATTAGTCGGCCAATGCTCCCAAATAGTCTGTCCTCCTCATTTATCTCTGAGAGGAAACGTACTTCCTACTTTATAAACAGAACAGAGAACCACAAATGCGGGGATACACAGTGTACTTCATCTGGTTCAACAAAATCATGTGAACACCAACAATAGCTCCAGGCTGTGATTTTCCACTTCCCTGAGGCAGAAGTAGGAACAAATTCAATACAATTCATATTTGGCAATCTGTAAATGAGGAAGCCACTGCATGGGACAACTAGATTTAAATAAAAGTGCCCCATTTTAAATAGTGTCTAATCATTTGTTGCTGAAAGACCAGAACTAGGCGGCATGGTGGTGTTGTAGTTAGCATGTCAGCCACACAGCAAGAAGGTCCTGTGTTTGAGGCCTGAGTTTTCGGTGTACTTTGCTTGTTCTCCCTGTACTTGCATGGGTTTCCTCTGGGTACCCCTGTTTCCTCCCACAGTCCAAAGACATGCACATAGGTTAACCGGCTTTTCCAAATTCACACATACAAATGTTGTGTGTTTGCTGGCCCTGTGATGGTCTGAACTCTTCAGGGTGTACCCTGACTGTACCTCCAGCCTCCTCGTGACCCTAATAGAATCAGGCGGCTTGACAAATGAGTAAGTGACTGAGTGAAGACCACAATTACAACTGGCACAGAGATGAATTTCATTAATTCATTTGCTGAACAGCTCAATCCTACTAGGGTCAGGGGGAAGGCTGGTTTAAAATCTCAGACAACACTGGGCCAAGGTGGGGTACATCCTGAACAGCTCGCCAGACCCTTTCAGAACCATTTCAGACCATTTCAGATTGAGACAGAATTTGAAAAATGTGTGATTAAAAGGTCTTGTTTTAAAGCTCTATGGATGCTGTTTAAAGTATTCGGGACTTCCTCTAATATTTCTGGTGGTTTCCGCAATTCAAATGCAGCCACATATACATTAAGCACTATCTCAAGCTCTCTTAAATTTTTGCAGAAATGTATAGTATTAAAGGGGCCCATTCACGTATATTAAATAAAGATGAAGAAAAAGTAAAATGGAATTAGACATGATGTCTTTCTGAAACCATTTGCTTACTCCTGTACGGAAGTGTCAATGACCCCTGCACCAGGCACCATGATATTAATAATCTTTGCCATATAAAAGATTTTATTTCTCTTGAAATCATACACATTCTTTTGTATCTTCACACCTGATTTCTGACTTTTCCAGTTTCTATGAATCAGTGTTGCACTATCAAATTATCACACATGTGCAAGATCATTTCTCTTGTCACACGTTCTTGTTATTGTTACAGGAAACTAGAACCAAACCATGATGCAAAACAGGTGAAAAAGACATACTAAACCCATGAGCTGGGGTAGTTTCACTGGGGAAGCTTTGTATTTGATAACTGATAATGAAAAAAACTAGTGAATCAGCACCTTTAATATTATTAACACTAATAATGATAAAACAATGTATAAACAACAACTGAAATGCTTTAAATCTAAAGAAAACAGTAGAGCAGTACAGCATTCACTGTTTCGACAGATTTGGGATGTTTTTACAAATAGCACATCATCCACAGGATAAGATATAAATGTGAAGGGAAAAACCTGCAACAGTAACAAAAAGTAAAAAGATTAAAAAAAAAAGTGTAGATGAAATTGTTTCACTGATTAACTCTAAGATGTGACTCATTAGGATTCTTGGATTTCCCCTTAATACAGATTAATGGCCTGGGTCTGAACACAGGCAGGATGTGGCAATTTGTACACATATAGAACACCATGCATACAAGAGGTGAAAAAAAAAATGCTGAAAGTACCTCTCGAGTAAAAAACATTAATTTCAACAGAAGCCACAAACGTGGCACAGTGCATTATGGATGCAGAATGGGAAGTGAGTCGACCTTTAAGATATACATGTGGGACCATCTAGGAGAGTGGTGCCTCCCAACAATAATGGTGTCCACCTGACAAATGTAATCACCGTCTTAAGTCTTTATTTCAAAGTCATAAGTCTGCATTACCTGATTAGGTAGCGAGGTTGGTATGATTAGGGTTGGCCTGAAAGACTTCAAGGAGGTACATCTCCAGGAAAAGGGCTGGACACCACTAATCAAGAACATTAGTGGAGTGGTGGCTCAGTGGTTACGGCTCTGGGTTATTAATCCAAAGGTCAGGGATTCAGTCCCAGGTAGCACAATGTTGCCACTGTTGGGCCCTTGAGCAAGACACTTAACCCTCAATTAAGTTTAAAAATGATAAATGTAAATTGCTCTGGGGCAGGATATGCCAAATGTCGTAAATGTATATGTTAGCGAGCACCAAGTTGCTTTAGATGATTGTACATGTGACCCGCTGACAGGAAAACCTCTGACTGTCATTTATATGCTCACTTTAAACCTAGGTGCTCCACTTGTTTTTGACCTTCCATCAAGTTTGCCAAAGGCACAGCAGTGAAGTGCCTCAAATAGTGTTAAGAATGTGTAACTCCTCACGGCGTGGTGCCTTGACAACCTCTTCCTCAATATCAACATGACAAATGAGCTCAGACAGGAAAGGAGAAGTAGCATTAGACAGCTGGATAAGCTCAAAGTTGCCCAGTGTTAAAACTTTTCATTCTTGCTAGTTCATTCCTAGTTACATCATATCCATATTCGACTGAGAATCTTTATGAGCCTTTCCACCTCCTTTTTTTTTATATAGATCTCTAATCTATACACATTCCTCAGAGACCTGTAAGAACCCGTCTACCTTCCTTCACCACACAAAATCCGCTTTCTGCTCTGATACAACACTCCCTCTTTACCCTTACAGCCTCACTACAAATTCTGAGAAAGGTGTTTGATTAATGATGTTGTCTCCATGTGCTTCTCTGTTTCTCTGTTCCTGAGAGTCAATCATTAGTTCTGCAGAAGAAGCTGAGTGCTTGTGCACTTGCGCCATCTTGACCAGACCTGTTCGCTGACTTGGAGATGTTTTACATTGTTTTGTCTCAGGTTGATGACTGATGGAAATAAGGAGTGTCACATACACAGCATACCCCAAGTCCTCCACTCAACAGGGCAATCATAACCAGAACAAGTGCAGAAATTATTATTTATCAGCGACACATAATGTGCTCTTAAGTCTTTAGTTCTAAAGGTGATATTTTCAATTCTTGAAAAAATTTGTTAGTCCAATGTTTATTATTTCATTTATTTTCCGAAGCTCTTCATCCTGCTAGGATTGTGGGAAGGCTGAAGCCTATCTCACTATGGTACACTCTGAACAGCTCATCAGTCTAACACACACGCAACCATTCACACTCACACACACTGGCGATAAGGAGGCACTGAAGACGGCCAAAGCCAATTTAAACCGCCAATTTAAACCCCCACCATTGACTTTTTTCATTTCCTCCCTCCGGAAGAAGATTCTGCAGCATCCGGTGCAGAAACACAAATTCAAATTCAAATTCAAATTTGTCACATACAAATTATACACAGTACAATATGTAGTGAAATGCTTAGTACGACTGTCCAGAAT
>JAOUQZ010000034.1:4893242-4903941 GCA_028564935.1 Neosilurus hyrtlii
GAAGAAGCTCCTCCTCATTCGCTCAGTGTTTGCCTTCAAGGAACGGAAACGTTTCCCTGACCGCAACAGAGGGAAGACAGGGTTCCCAGATAGTTTTTTCCCCCAGGCCAGCAGACTCTTAAATCCATAGTCTGTACTAAATCCACAGTCTGTAATAAATCCATAGACTGTACTACTCTACTGCACTACTGCCACTTTTAAACCGTAACTTATTGCATTTTGCACAGTTCTTGCCATTTGTACTGACTATATTCCACTGTCTATATTGTATATTTTTACTGTCCAGATTCTATATTTTCACTGTCTTATATTTCTAAGTCTAAGTCCAACATAGGGGCAATTTTGGATTAGCCAATTAGCATAAACTTGCGGTCTTTGGAATGTGGGAGAAAACCAAAGTACCCAAAGGACACCCATGCAGGCACTGGGAGAACATGAAAACTCCACACAGAAATGTCCCGGACTTGAACTCCACGCCTTCTTGCTGTGAGGCTAACATGCTAACCCCTTCGCGTCTGTGTCGCCCACGTCCAGTGTTGCTAGAAGGTTTTATTTTGAAGAATAGAATGTAGTTCTCTATTTCATAGCTGTGGATGATTTCATTTCAGAAGTAATATCCAAGATCATCCTTGTTTTTTTACATGAAACCCTTTTGATGATCAATGAACAAATTTACACAAATTTAAACCATTTAAAAACATTTGTTTAACATCATCTCGAGTGAGGTTTATTGAGCGCTTTGTAAGATCCTGCACTGACATGGCTTTTTAAACACTCTTTTAGATCTAAATTCAGTTGACGTTTCGCTCTTTTCAGAGAGTGATACAGTACGCCACCTCATCTGGCTCTCATTTTCGCTGATACTATCCCACATGGTCATCAAATGCCCCTTAGACCTCCTTTGTGAATTTCAGCTAGCGCTGCTTCTGTAGTAAGATTATTCTGGTCTAATGCCATTGCTTAATTTGGCTGTCTAAGACTGAGAACCTCCATACCACAGCACACGGGCGGCGCTACACACAGATTCAGTCTCAGAAGTCCACAAATCTGTTATTTAGACCTCTACTAAACTAGGTATAAAATAAATGAAAACAAGAGTACTCTCAGAGTGCAAACCTCCACCAAACCATAAAAATTAAGTAAACAGCACCTTCTGCTGGGCCTGCTGTAGTACTGCAGCTCCAAAAAATCAGATTTAAATTAAATTTAAATTTAAATTTAAATTACACCCTAAATATGGATCAGATCTGGATGAAATCTGTATGACATCAAAGCTCCTACTCCTGAATATACAGAGCAAAGTTTGTTCAAACTGGATATGTTTTGACAGAGATATGACTTGTTTTTCTGCGATGGCCTGTGGAGCTGTCCAGGGTGTACTGGCCCCCGCCCTGTGTCGGCTGAGATTGGCTCCCCGCGACCCTAATTAGGAAAAAGTGGTCCAGAAAATAAATGAATGAATGACTTGTTTTTTTCTTTTCACCCATTATAAGAGAAAGGGATTTTTTTTTTTACTTTTAACACTATTTGCGACATCACCGATGTGTGGATTCTTACCAAAATTTAATGGGAACATCCTTAGATGATCACCTCCCCATCATAAAAATTTCAGATTGATCTGTCAAAAACTGTGAATGGGAAGTCAGACAAAAACAGACAACAGTATTACTATATCAAAGCCCTGATCTTAATCCTAATGCTAAACAGTTGTCAATTGTCAAATAGCTAATTCTGGTGTTACTATCCAAATAGACTCCATATAACTATTCTTACCTGGGTACAAATAGGCATGCCTATAAATAAAATATACAGCAAAAAATAAATAAATAAATAAATGAAAATGAAATCTTTATCCATCTTCAAATTCACCATTATTAGCCAGAAGTGCAAGTGTATAAGGTTTTTAACCAATAACAACAATATTTATTCTGCTTACACTAGGCTTACTGCCTACAATATAATTGTATGTAAGCGCGCGCGGAGGGATGGGGAGTGTGTGCTTTGTTGAACCACAGTGACATCCAACAGGTTTCCCAGACCACCGTAAACACAGAAGTAAGATAGCACTTATTTTCTTATTAATAAAACAAAATGTCTCGGTTCTCTGTAGTTAGTTGATCAAAGTGAGACCTCAAAACCACCTTGTAATCTCTTGATCTGTGCTGATGTGCCCATTTATCTGCGTCACTGCGCTTGAGAAATAACCGAGTTATGATTTTCTCTAGCAAACATCCGTAAGAACATTATAACCAAAACAGTGAGATTTTCCACTTGGTGATGTGATCTAATCAGCTAAAAAAGATTTTTTGTACAAATTCTCAACAAAAGCTTACAACATATGATGAGAATTATATAAGGGGTGGGGGGTGTAAATAATGAGTACAGTAGTTCTTTGTCCTGTACAATTTTCCATTATTTACTTTATTTTCAGCAGACAGTTATTTATTGGACTTGCTTTATAGTGTGTCCTTTTCTGACATTTTCATATGCAATGCAATGCACTTATTATTTTTTTTATTATTATTATTATTATTATTATTAGTGTTATTTTGCAATGTCTTACACATGTGTACAGCTTACTGTACTGTAAAGCTTAGGGGTTCAAGCCCCAGTACCACCAAGCTGTAACTGTTTGACCCTTGAGCAGGGCCTTAAATTGCTCAGGTGTATAAAAATGATAAATGTAAGCGGCTCTGGATAAGGGTGTCTGCCAGATGCCATAAAATGTAAATGACATTAATAAGGACTTCAGAAAGAAGAGCAAATATTTATTTAAACTTATAAAATTAGACTATAATATTCCTGGGAAAAAAATAAATAAAAGACTTAGCAAAAATAACAGTCAAAGAGGCGTATATCCAAAATATATTTCATCTGCTTTTATGATTATTTCTATTACCTGTGGTCCGTCCTAGAGTCACTATGCAGTTAAATGATCCCTAGATCATTGCATTCTCTAACATTTCTCATTTCTGCCCCATTTCATATCCAATTTAATCTGTGGCATATGTTTCGAGCTGAGATTGCTGGGCCTTCAGGATACCAAACCACAGGTACTGCCCGGATGGTTGTTTCACAGACGATCATGCCTGTGTGCAGCTCTGTATATACATATGCATCGTTTTCATCATTTGTTTGATCTTCATTAAAAGCATGATATCCATTCCTGTTTAGAACACAGGAGTGGGATGTTTGTGGTCATTTCAATGAGTTTCACATTCATAAGTTCAATTACATCATACTGTATTGTTACATGATTGGCAGATTCACATCAAGATTATGGGGTGGTTTTTTTTCAGATCAAGTATCATAACAAGAGAAATGGGATCTCAGTGACTGACACTGACCATAACATGACTGATTGTGACAGATGAGCTGGGTTGAGGTTTGCCAAAACTGCTGATCTTAGATTTTAAGTCTCCAAATTTGGACTGGATGCATTACTTCATCCTTCACTCAAAGTCAGCTGGAATTTGGTCCAGCTTCATGCATGATGATAATGGATTGATGGATGGATGTGAACGATGAATAGTTTGATGGAGTCCATTTTAGGGATATGGTAAAATTGCTTCAAGCTCACAGGAAGTCTAGAGTCTATGCTCATATAATCTCTGTTTATAACCATAGCGAACTGAAAAGCATCTCAGAACACACAAAACTTTAAACCTTTACGTGGATGACCTAACAGAAGGACACATTGTGTTATATATAACTAGAATTTCAGGCTAAAATGGACCCAAGCTTAAAAATCTGTACAAATAATTCACTTTACTCGCATCTGACCAGTTTTAATAAACCTGTGCCAAATGTAGCCCCAGCTACCTGCTGATATAAGTGCAACCCAGCATTATCTTCCTAGTATGTACTATGAACAGTCATCACTACATGACTGCTCAGAGCTCAGAGGAACGTAATGGAGGTTGATGGGTGTGGACAGGTGGGAATGTGAATAAGGCTGAATTTAAAAGGGTATTTTGGCAGCCACAGGAAAACATTAATAAACTCTACTAGTTTGTTGTTGGTGTGTGCTGTAGCGGAGCAATTGAAGTGTCTTGCCAAATGGGGATCTGACAGTAGAAGCTTGGGAGTGCTTTAGATTTAGCAGTTAAGATTCTGACCGATTGATCAAAAGGATGCTGCCTCCACCTATATAATTTCTACCTGGCTGAAACATGGTCCAATCATGACCTCTTATGGAAGTGCCCCACCACTGGCCTGAAGTCAACTAGAATTGGGTTGAGCTTCGTGCACGATCACGATGGATCACATTGTAGATAATGGATTGATGTATGTATGGATGGATGATTGGATGGATTGATGCATTGATGGATGGATGGTTGATGGATGAAGGGATGGATGGAGGGATGGCTGATGGAAGGAGGGATGGATTAATGGATGGCTGATGGATGGAAGGATGGATGGATGGCTGTTGGAAGGACTGATGGATGGATGGAGGGATGGATGGATGGCTGATGGATGAAATGATTGATGGAGGGGTGGGTGGATGGATGGTTGATGGATGGAGGGATGGATAAATGGATGGCTGATGGATGGAGGGATGGGTGGCTGATGGATGGAGGGATGGATGGCTGTTGGATGGACTGATGGATGGATGGAGAGATGGATGGATGGGTGGCTGATGGATGGTTGATGGATAGAGAGACGGATAAATGGATGGCTGATGGATGGAGGGATAAATGGATGGCTGATGGATGGAAGGATGAATGGATGGATGAATCTTTCTATCATGTCCTGGCCAGATTCTCAGTGTGTATTTGCATCCTTCCCCAATGTTCTTATGATGTCTCCAGATCCACGTGACTAGGATAAAGTATTTTTCTGAAGATGAATGAATAAATCAATTAACTGGAGTCCTGTAGAATATATTCGATATACAATGAAGTGGAATTTTCTGACACTTGGTCTGTTTTTATTGAAAACCTGATCACTAGATGAAACTCTGAAGCTGTGAGGAGGCTGTGCTACCCACAGAATGGCTACTAGTTGAAGAACGTCATTACAATAGGTGGATTAGCTACCATTTACCTTTAGATGAGTACCACAGCATATCATAACACTATGTAAGTCTTGCTCATTCACTCTCACATTATAAGCTGCTTTGGTCACACCTGTGTAATGTTAGATGGCATCCAGGCATCCTGGCGCAAGTCGGCTATTCAGTGGGAACTGCCTCTTTATTTAGTCACTAGTGATGACACATTTAGTTAGATGGGGCTGGAATGACAAGTATAGGATGCTTGTCAGGCGACAGTGGCTCGAGTACAACAATGCCTAGTTGTGTCTATGTGTGGGTTATGAGTGCAAGTAGGGTTGGTACATTCTCCTGGGGCAGTTTTTGCCTTAGAACTTTCATCTGAGAGCTATTCCACTTGTGACTTGCCAGATGCCAGTCATTTCTTTCCAAGCATGTCTGTTCTGCCTTGTGAGAGAGATTCTTTTCCTGATTTAGAGGTATGGTGGTGTATTACAGTAAATACTGTGAGAAAGGTGAAGAGGTTAATTTATATGCAGTGAACGCAGCAGAGATGGGCTCGACTTTGGCTTCCAAAATCCTGCAGAACTATTCAAGCCATCTTCTTCTTGACTTTCCTAGATAAATGCAAGGCCCTAGAGATCAGGCCTACTCATGACCTTCTCTAAGTGGCACCACATGCTCACTTTGTCAAGCCAACCCAATCACCGTCTCCCTTCAAGCAATCTAATATAATGGCAACAATTAATATGATATTATACAGAGATTGTTGGCTGCCAGTCTTGGGGTTTTTTTTTCCCCGCGTTGATCTTTTTATAGACTGCTGGTACACAACAAGCAACCGTGGGACTTGTCGACTTTTTAGTCTGAGAGAAAATGTTTCTTTTTCATAATGGCTGAGCAAACAAGGCTGCATTTTGTCTAGCAAAGTTATCAGTAGCGAGAGCGATGTGACAGGCTGTTTTTACTGGAGAAGACAATGGGAAACAGCGGGATGAAGTGGAAGGAGGGAAGGAGGGAAGTTACAGGCTATTGTTGACACACAGCAATCTGTTTTTTATTATGCCAACATGATTTATCTCCAAAGCCCATTCGGTGTGACTTATCGGCCAGTGATGGGCTGTGGGAACCTTGCTTCAGCCAATGGGAAAATCAGAAGTGTACTTTTCGAAAATATTACAGAAACCCCTTCTCTGTGGGATGTATGGTGTGTTTTTTGCTATTTTTTTCTGTGTTTTTAGCACACACACACACACACACACACACACACACACACACACACACACACACACACACACACACACACACACATATATATGTGTATATGTGTATATATATGTATAATATACATATATATATAAGCTGTAAATTAAAAAAATTATGTACAAATTTAGTACGGGCACTTCCAGGGTATGTTACTCCTGTTGTCCACGTGATGGCAGCGTTTACCTCCAGAAAATCCAAAACCTCTTGGGTTTTTTTTTTGCTGACATGTGAACTGCCCATCACAGGAAGTTCAATTAAAAGTATTAAATTATTAATCATAACTCTGATTTTACTTGGCCTATCAACAACAATTAAAAACTTGTATATAGTTCAAAGTCTGCACCACTGACACAAGTTGAAACTGAGACTCGACAAGACTGCATTTTCCTGCTACGTCATCTTAAATCGGCCATGTGATTTGGATGCCCCGGTGCGTCCATCGACTCCTAACTTAGTATTGTTGCAGTCAGTTATGATTTTCCCTACTACTGACAACATTTTCTTTTTTATAGAATAACATATTAATTTTCATTCTGATTTTAATCCTTATATGCTCTGTTTATTCCAAGACAAAAAGTGCCTCAAGGTCATTGAGGGAGGGGTAAATGTTCGATTGAGAAAAAAATTCACCAGTAGAGGTTTTTTTTAACTATTTTAACAAATTTCAGGGGTTGGAGCTTAGAATTTCTAACTTTTGATTTTTAAGGACCACCCTAATGATCAGCAATTTTCGATGTGTGATGTCAGATTTGACAAACAAACCAGCTGCCACCTGCTTGTAGACTGTTATAATGTACGGTGCAGATTACAGAAGTTTATTTTTGTGTGATCCCTTTGTGAGGCTTTACTGCTTTTCTCAAAACAAATGCTGTCACCAAGCCTGGATTGCATCTGTGAACCTTGAAGGCTGGCAACCAGCAAAGGGCACTAAATTTTCTTCTTTGCACTTCAAGTTTCATGCAGCAAAAGTATAGACAGCTAAAAGATGGAACTATCCTGTCTATTTATGACCATATTACAACCAAAGGGACAGAAAATCCAAGTAGTGAAAAAACTAGACTACTCACTTATAAGCAATGGCCTGAGGAGCATGATTGTTTTACTTACTCACTTCACATTCATTTGCAAAACTGCCAGACTGGAAACCAATGCAAGCATGAGGGGAACATGTAAACTCAGAAACACCCTCACCGAAACCTTCATACTGTGAGGCACACGGGCTAACCACTAGGCCACCATGAAGACATATGACTGTTTTAAAATATACTAAAAGAGAATATAGCAGGAAAAAGCACACTAAACGTGGACACTTAACCATGACACACTCAGTCAGGTGAGCTCTGTGTGCTCTGAGCTGACAATAACTGGTTGGTTGGCGGTTCTATTTATTCATTTTACAAAAAGCAACAAAATTTGGAATTAACATTTTTGACGGAAAGAACATATATTTTAATCATTTTTATTATATTCAAGCATTAAGCTTTTTTTCTTCACCAAACAGGATTGCTTCAAGGAAACCAGCCTGCATCTACCTGTACCAGGGAAAATGAGTCCTCTATGCCAGCAGCTGAAATTCCCCGAGCTGCTTATTCAGCATGGTAACACTATACACTATATCAAGCTATTTGCTCAATTCATTTTTGTTATTCTACAAAAGGCAAAGCAATTGAGAATGAATGAAAATAGTTGATTGTGAGAATATATTTTTATTATTTCCAAAATACGGCATTTTTTAACAAATAAAACTTTATTGGTTTGCTCTGTGAAACAGGTCTCAGAGAGGAAGCTAGAGCTCAGGTGAAATGAGAAATATATATCTAAAAAAACATTTTTAATAAATTGGTACATGCATATGGGTGCAACCAATTACCTTCAGAAGTCACATAATTAGTGAAATGAAGTCCACCTGTGTGAAATCTAAGTGTCACATGATCTGTCAGTATAAACACACCTTTTCTCAAAGGCCTCAGAGGCTGCAACACCTCTAAGCAAGAGGCATCACACCATGAAGACCAAGGTGCTCTCCAAACAATTCACAGACAAAGTTGTTTAGAAGTACAAGTCAGGGTTAGGTTATAAAAAAAAATCTAAATCTTTGATGATCCCCTGGAACACCATCAAATACATCATTGTCAAATGGAAAGAACATGGTACCATAACAAACATGCCAAGAGGGAGCCACCCACCAGAACTCACAGACCGAACAAGGAGTATATTAATCAGAGAGGCAGCACAGAGACCAAATGTAACCCTGGAGGAGCTGCAGAGTTCCACAGCAGAGACCAGCGTATCTATGCATGGGACCACAATAAGACTATAATAATAACACTCCACAGAGCTGGGCTTTGTGGAAGACTGGCCAGAAAAAAGCCAATAGGTAGTGTTAAAAATAAGAAGGCATGTTTTTTGAGCTTGCCAAATGGCATGTGGGTGACTCCAAAAATGTATGGAGAAAGGTGCTCTGGTCAAATCAGACCAAAATTTAACTTTTCAGCCACCAAGGAAAACGCTATGTCTGCAACACATCCCATCACCCTGCATCATGCTGTGGGGATGTCTTTCAGCTGCAGGAAGTGGGAAACTGATCCAAGTCGAGAAAAAGATGGATGGTGCAAAATACAAGGATATTCTTGAGCAAAACCTGCTTCAGTCTGACTGTGATTTGACACTGGGACAGAGGGTTACCTTCCAGCAGGACAATGACCTGAATCATACTGCTAATGGATATATATATATATATATATATGCAGTGAAGATTATACACCACTTTTGTCTAAAGGGGCTCCTAATAAAAAGACGTAAAAAAAATTGCTTTGGTGAAAATATATTGACTGTATTGAACAATCTTATATGTAAAGTTGAACAATGCTACTGTAATCAGTAAGAACAAAAAAAAAAAGTATGTAAAAGTATGGCTAATAAACAAAAACAATGAAAATATGTCACAATTTTTTTTTTTGACTTTTGCATATAGATATAGATACACATAGTCATACATTCATGAATAACTGATTGATATATATTTATGATAATAAATTTATGACTAATAATTAAATGAATTAACTGCTTAGAAAATCGTTGCTGTGGACAAAGGTGCCAACAGTTGTCTGTTTATGAATCATAATCAAACCTGCTGATGCGAAGTAGCCCTTTATTATCAAACTAACCTTCATCTACGTAATCACAGAGGTATACGGAAAACTAAGGACAGAATATTTACGTTTACAGCATTTGGCAGACGCCTTTATCCAAAGTGACTTAAATTTCTGTTCCACTTATACAACTGAGCATTTGAGGGTTAAAGGCCCTGCTCAAGGCCCAGCAGTGGCAGCTTGGTAGTACTGGGGCTTGAACCCATGACCTTCTGATCAGCAACCCAGAGCCTTATCCACTGAGCCACCACCGCCCCCATTTTTGATATTTGATATGTTAACTGGCTGCATATGTCAGGTTTGTGTGATGCTTAATGAGAGAAATGATGCAGTGAATAAAGCTCTCAATCACTGTTCAGTTCATAACTGATCCTGGTTAAGAAAACTACACCACTACATAGAAAGTTTGTGAAATGGTTTCATATTCTCTTTTAGTATTTTTAAACTACAATAACACTGTGGTTTATTTTGATACACTTCCAGTGAAGGTAGTTGGTGGTTTTTAAATACATTTTAATGTATCTTTGGTTTGTTTTACATTTGAATCAAATTCCATGCAACTAAAAGTGGGCTCACTGATGATTCAGCCAAACCCAGAGCCAAGGACAGCTACTGACACCTCATAGCTCTTGCCTTTACTGTGGACGGACTAGATCAGGGGTCTGCAACCTTAATTATCAAAAGAGCCATTTTGCGCCCCTCTTCTGCCAAAAAAAAGTAGCTGGGAGCCGCAAAAAAAACCCAGAGCTTGTAAACATTTTAAAGTTTTCATCTTTTTTTTTAATTTTACCTGATACAACCACTGAATACAACAACAGCAGTGCAGTGTACATTTGTAGGCCTACTTTGAAATAAATTACAATCTCTTTACAACTCCAGAGCTGCTACAAAACTAGCGGTGCTAGTTGACTGTGGAGATCTAATCCACTTCTTGAAAGATAGTTTGCTCTCTTCAGCTTTTCATAGAAGTTCTGAAATTGCTCTCTTTCACTCATCTTCGGTTGGGTATTTTTCGGCGAATGCTAAGTGCTTGTTTTGAAAAAGTCTTTCAACGCTACATTTTTTGTTGTTCGATATTTTCTCGCCACATTTCAAGCACACAGGTTAGCCAGCGTCGTTGGCGGTGAAGGCAAATGAATCAGTCCACGCATTAATTAAACTCTCTTACTTTCTTCAGAAACTTTCTTTTTTTGAGATTTTTTTCAGAGTTTGGCTATTGCAGGGTTCGCCCACTCCAAAAGCCGCCAGCAAGTAAAGGCAAAGGCTGTTGACATTGATGTGACGTATA
>JAOUQZ010000034.1:4904041-4916808 GCA_028564935.1 Neosilurus hyrtlii
TCTCTCTCTCTCTCTCTCTCTCTCTCTCTCTCTCTCTCTCTCTCTCTCTCTCTCTCTGTCTGTCTGTCTGTCTGTCTCTCGCTTTCACACCCACCTGGTAGCTTTTCCTAGTTTGTTTTTGTTTCTACTGAGGGACAATTAGCACTCATTGTGTAGTTACAGCCGCTTCCGTAACCGCAAACCGCAAGTGCTCCCCCCAGACTGTAAAGCGCCTGAAAGGTAGCGTCGCAGATCCCATCGTCCACCCGTCCACCACTCTTCTTCCTCCATTAGCTCTTAGCACGCAAACTCAATTTTTAAATGATACTTTCTCTGGGGTGGAAAGTAACTGCTACATGCTACTTTTTAAGCATAACTAAAACATAGTGCTTACCCTTGCGGTTTTCTTTGATTAAAGAAGTTTTTTTTATATATATTGTTACAGAGAAATAAGCCTAATTATACATTTATTTTCAGTAACTGCATAATCCAAAGCAAAGATTGAATTTTATCAGAGCATGACTTATGAAAGTGTACACATCAGTGTCAATTATGTATACAACAGTAGTAGTGACAGTGCGGAACGGTAGCGTAGTGGTTGGCACGTCCACCTCGGAGCAGGAAGGTCCCGGGTTCGAGTCCTGGGCTTGGCAAGGGCGTTTTTGTGTGCAGCTTGCATGTTCTCCCTGTGCCTGCATCGGTTTCCTCCAGGTACTCCGGTTTCCTCCCACTGTCCAAAAACATGCACAGTAGGATAATTGTCTCTTTCAAATTGCCCCTCGGTGTGAGTGTGAATGGTTGTATGTGTTGCTCTGCGATGGTCTGGGAAGCTGTTCAGGTTGTACCTTGCCTTCGCCCAGTGTCGGCTGAGATAGGCTTCAGCCATCCCGGGTTTGGCAAATGAGAGAGTGAGTAAGTAGCAATGACTCTGCAGACAGATGTGCCTAAATTACCAGATACTAGAGTATTCAATCATTCATTCATTTTCTAAGCCGCTTAATTCTAATTAGGGTCGTGGGGAGGCTGGTGCCCATCTCATACAAACATTCACATACAACCATTCATGCTCACACTCACATCTAGGGGCAATTTAGAACAGACAATTAGCCTACTTTACACGGGGGTTTTTTTAGACTGTGAGAGGAAGTCTGAGAACCCGGAGGAAACCCACGCAAGCGCAGTAAGAACATACAAACTCTACATGAGAGAATGAAACCCAACTCTTCTTGCTGTGAGGTGAACGTGCTAACCACTACGCCACCGTGCAGTCCAGCTACGAGAGTACAGCTCCTGAATTTGATCTGTCTGTGCTTCGTGTGTCCTTCATGTGTCCTTGACATATCCGTGTTGGCTTCCTTCAGGTTCTCCAGTTCCCTCTTAAAAAACATTTGGTGGATAGCCAATTTTAAATAAGTGCAGTTGAGTGTGTTAATGTGTGTGGGCATGATATCCTGTGATAGAACGGGGTCCAATCCAGGATATTCTCGCTTCACTCCCATTGTTCCTGGGAAAGTCTCCAGGTCCACCGCAAGGGGAAAAAATGGTTAAAAAAAACAATACTAATAAATGTTTGTTCACCATGGTTGGAAAATGATTGTGGGTAGAGGGGGTAGAGACATTTGCTGTCCTGGGAAACATCATCCTGACCACAATCGTAGATCCTTTACTAAAATACACTGATGTAACCAGATTGCTACTTGTGTACAACCCTCAGAGCACATGGACACTGGGTTGTGCTCCTCAAACCTTGATAGATGCTTCTCTACTTGAAAGAACACAGACGCACATTCCTGCATAAAACCAACTGGGGCAAAACCACCTTTTTGCTTCCTGTCTTAAGTATGGCCAAAAGTCTCTCCCGGATTATGCAATGCCTTTCTAATGGGATTCTGGGTAGAGGGGCATTATCTAGGCAGGAAATGTCCCAGCACCACTGTTCTTTTAAATAAGTGTCCATTCAGAATGTGGTTCCCAGGGGCCCCTGTTTCCCCTTCACTAATAGTTATAATCAAAGAGACTATTAGATGCTCGTGGTGGTGCGGAAAATAGCACTCAGGCATCTGTGGCATTTATGAAAAGTCCTTATGTTGCTGTTGGGTAGAACACCGAGAATTTGGATGACAGTAACTTGTTTTTATTTGCCAGCAATGCTGGTCAGGTTTATTATAATTTCACTGGACGAAGGTGAGCTGTTTGAATTGAACTTTTTTTAATGTAAGAAATAGTGCAAAAGCTAAGTGGATAAAAATTTCATAATACATCTGCCGTATGTTCATAATCCGTGCAAACGTTCTTAGGATATATGTAGCTCATGGGGAACAATCAAAATGGTGTATGACTCAGAACTCTGATTGTTTCCCTTTTTTCCTCTTTTCCTCTGCAAACAACACACTTGTAATTAATGTCATTTTATTTTTTTCACAGCGCTTTTCCCTTTATTAGGGTTGCAGGGATGCTGGAGCCCATCCTGGCCAACTCCAGGCAATGACATCCTAAACAGCTCACCCTTAATCACATTGCCAACAAAGATAAACAGCCATTCAAACTTACATTCACACCTAGGACAATCAAGCATATCCAGTTAGCCTAATATGCAAGTATGGTAGGGGGTGCATGGAAACTACACACAGAAACTTCCTCGCCAGGCACAGGGCTCGAACCCAGGACCTATATATATATATATATATTTCATTCATTCATTCATTTTCTGAACCGTTTAATCCTAATTGGGGATGAGGGGAGGCTGGCACCCAACTCAGCCGAGGGCAGAGTACACCCTGGACACCTCACTAGGCCATCGCAGAGCATATATATATATAAATATATGTGTGTGTGTGTGTGTGTGTGTGTGTGTGTGTGTGTGTATTGTACGTATATGTATAGTGGGGCCAGTGGCATAGCAGTTAGGGTGCCGAGCTCATCGAGAGATCATGGGTTCGAATCCCTGTTGGACCACCACCATGCTAAGACCCCTGGGTAAGGTCTTAACCACAAGTGTGTGGTGTCCACCCAGCAGTATAAATTGGTACCATACTGGGAAGGTAACCTGCGATGGACTAGCGTCCCATCCAGGAGGAGTTGAACTTCACACTTCAGAAACCGGGGAAATGCACCGGCCTGATGAGCCACTAGGCTCGGGTATAAAAAGCCCAACAGACTTATGTATATGTATATACATACGTATCTAATCCAAAGGATAAAATAAAAGAGTAGGTTAACTCCCCGCAAGTTATGAGCTCATATATACGATCAGAGGTCATGAAATTACTGTTAAATAACAAGGGTTTAAGGTTACCTGAAAAAGTAGCAGTAGGAGTCGGAGTAGTAGTAGGTCTTCAAGCATGATTATGATAATCGCATTTCTACCCGCCATTTTCAAAACAGTGGTCAGTTCAATGTAATCAAATTCTTGCGAATACCTACTTGTTAGAAAAATTGCTTGTGGTATTAGCTGGTTCAAAAATGAAATTAAAGCTCGGGAAAATATGTGAAATGCAGTACGTTTACTCTTTTCCAAACTGACAAAGCATACTTTTTGTATTATTTGCTAAGTTATCTACAGTCATAAACAAATACTGTACAAGGCAATGCTAAAAGCTTTCAGACCTTCACCATCAGATCTGTGCTAGGTCTCAGTGCATCACTTTGCCTCTGGAAAGCAGTGAGTGAGTTGGGCCCGAAGCCCGAGCTCATACCTCATTAATCCTTTCTAGCCCAGCCGCAGTTCCACATGATGAGTAGCTGTGGTAATTTTGTACCACAAACCAGCCTGATTATGTCCCACCATTAATGCAGCCAGATTATTACCATATGCTTGTAGTATGGCGTCACCTTATCAAACATTGGTTAAATTCTTGATGTTCTCAGAGGTGCATTACCATCTTAAATCTTGGCACCATTGTCAAACAGATAGACATGCTGCCATGCTAAGCTGCCATTTTATTGCTCACTGCTTACAACTGTCAATTCGTGTTGCAACAACATAGAGCCAAGCTGTGGAGGAGCTAATGGTTTCTCCAGCGGTGACCAGACTGCTGTGACTGATACAAATGCAAATGGAATTCCTGTTGAGGTTAAAACAGGACCTATTTCCTTTCAATAAAACCTTAAGCTAGCAGTGCCGGAAAACTTGGGGAGTCCTGCACCGCATCATGATGGAAGACAGGACGGAAATACACACCATGGTGAATCCAGGGTTAATCAGCGTATGGGATTAAATCCATTCCAGCACCGTCTACAGGCACAGTACAAAGCACTGTGGTTTCTGGCAGTGGGATTGAAGCACGACATTCTCTTCTGTCTGATGTCATTATCAGTCAACATGCACGGTGGGAGAAAGTGGCTAAACCCGGCGTAGTGACCCACTCCCGAGACGTAAACATGGCATTCTATATATGAGTTGATTAATGGTGGAAAGCACACTTGACTGTTGTTAAAGCCTGCCGTGAACACGTAATGTGTCAACTTGTGAAGATTAATGTTGTGTACCCACCCGTGTTATGCTTGGCAGAATTCTTAGTGACGCCAGTGACGAGATGTGTAACAGCAGTTAGGTACTGGTGGATGTGTTTGTACTTTACGTTCGGGTAAAAACAATTACAGTACTCTATTGGTAACTAGTTTATTTTTGAATTAAAGATGATTTTCCCTAAAGATGCTTTGTTTATTGATGAGTTCATGATTGAAGGGCTGTCAATGTTTCTTTCTCAATTCGTCCCAGGGAGTTTTTTTTCTCATCTCTGGCTTTGCATCTGTAATGTAGTGAATGTACAGAATTTCTGCAAAACTGTTTTGTGATGATGTCCTTTGTTAAAAACGCTATGAAAATGAAGCACACACACAACAATTTACACTCACATCCATACCTGGGGCAATCTGGAACAGCCAGTTAGCCTACTGTGCATGTCTTTGGACTGTGGGAGGAAACCAGAGGAAACCCATGCAAGCAAGAGACATGTCTGGGGAGCTCTGCTTTTAGGCATTGTCTGAATCTATATATTTTAATTTTTTAATTTTTAAATGCTAACCCTAATATCCTTTGTTGTTATAATGGAAGCTAGTTTAGCATATTTTGTGTATTTGGTAATTCTACGCTAAAATTTAAACCTGTTACTCTTTTATTAACAAAATGTATTCTGTGTCAGCATAGAAAATTTGTTAAAATCAAATTGTTGCCTGTCATGGAATAATTACTAAAAAATAAGTTACTGAGTTGGACCCATTCATGGAACCGTCCTTTTAAAAAAGCCTCCTAATACATTTTTATGAAGACAGTTTCCCTGTCTGAGGTTTTTCAGAATGTATTCATATTTCTGTTAGATTTTCCATTTTTATTAGTTATTTTGTATACATTTCGTCATTCGTTCCCTCGGCTCAGTACTTGGGCAGTACCTAAACTGGAATTCGACTGAAATCGGAATCCAAAATCGGTGTCATATTTGTCGCATATTTCCTCTACAGCAGAATGGCAGTGGCATCTGTCTTGCAACATCGAGGACTTGTCAGCGCTCCCATACACACACATGCGCACGCACACACACATAGGCTGTTCACGCCATGTTAGGGAGTTCAAAGGACTGACTGGCTCAGCACGTCGGTATGTTCAGCTTAGCTGTGGCCAGCTCTGTGGTCAGAGCTCTCTCTCTCTCTCTCTCTCTCTCTCTCTCTCTCTCTCTCTCTCGCTCTCTCTCTCTGTTTGTTAAATGTGATGCACTCACATCATGGATGTACCTCATGTCCACCTACTGTGCTCTCCTTCCAGTCTGTATTTTTTTTGTTTGTTTTTTGTTTGTTTGTTTGTTTGTTTTTGTTTGTGTTATTTTATTTTTTTTGCACTCAGAGATGTGCTGAAGTGCTTCCAAGGCAAATCAATTATGCGAATTAGCCAAATGTACAGCGTACTTTTGGTGTTTGGCATTTCTTTCCTCTGCCATGTTTTTTGGAAGCCATATTAGTCAAATACTGGGAGCTAAAAATTAGAGGCCTTGTGTAATCATATTTGTCATAAGGCTTAGGCTGAAATTAATATTTGCTTCACAGAACATCAAGTCAACACTGACACACAGAGGCCCGAAAACTGGCTGCTTCTTTCGATGAATTGCAGGTTGCTCCCTCTGAGACCAACTCAGTTCATCTGTGTAGTTTTAAGGTAAAAGAAAAAATAAAAGATGATGGATGCTCGGGATCCGGAAATGAGTTTCAGTGTTAAGCGAGTGTGTGTGTGTGTGTGTGTGTGTGTGTGTGTGTGTGTGTGTGTGTGTGTGTGTGCGTGCCCACTAGCTATTCACCACCTTGTGGGGACCTAAATCTGTTTAACAGTCACACCATGGAGACTTATGGGGACAAAACGCAAGTCCCCAAAAGGTAAAAATTATACATCTTAAGGTTAGGGTTAGGGATAGGTAAGTAATAGTTAAGATTAGGGTCAGGTTAAGTGTCCAGGAAATTAACGTAAGTCTACATTCGTCCTTTGAAGTTATGAAAACAAGTCTGTGTGTGTATGTGTGTGTTTTATTGCTCAGTAATATCTTTGTTACCCATCCTGTCATCAGGTTTACAGGGTCAAATGCTAACAATTTCTCATCAGAGCGAACCCACCTGTTGAGAGAGCATGACAGATGACCAATCAAGATTCCTCTGGGCATAACTGAAGTAAGTGTGCTGTGAGTCGCGGGGGTGGGGGTGGGGGGGTCTCTAATTTAGATTTAGATCTATACTTAAAGAAGCTAAATTACAGCACAGAAAATATAATGTAATATAAGTACCCCACCTCTCCCATGAAAACAGTTCCCATGATCCTAATGGATACTAAGCAGTATAGTTAACGGACGAATGGACGGATGGATGGATGGATGGATGGATGGATGGATTGATATTCCTGAGTGTTTAGAAGTGCTACAGTACACTTCCAGTAACATCACTTGCTAAAATGGCTTATATACATTTAATATTATGGCGTTAGTTGCTGTTCTAACAGCTAAAAACCCTTACATGGTCACACTCTGCTTTGTTTTTCCTTCTGTTTACTGTTCCAAAGTCCTGACACTGGAGACTCCTTCCAAAAATTCTCAACAATAATAATAATAATTTCTTTAACCATGTGATGTGATGTAAAGCCAGCATTCTTGCCAGAGCTATAGAACATTACCTCTTTCTGACCAATCAAACTGGTACATACATTTATGGTACATTCAGCTTTTCAGTGTCTTATTCACAGGCCAGCATTCACTCTATGCGTCAGTCTCAGTAATGAGCTTCTGCTAAATCATTAAAAGAGAATGTAGTATAAAAGTGCTGTCTGTGAGACTGAGCATTTTGTAAACAAAAGAAAATCAGGCTTGAGATACAGGCATAGAAATCGACAGGGCCGCTTATATAGTAGAACAGAAAAATAAACAGTATCATGCAGTCCAAACATGCTTTTCTTTCAAGATTGGGAAAAGCTCAGCCATCATTTGAGTCAATCAAGGAAAAAGTGTGTGAAATTGAATCAGCAGGTGATGACCACAGTGCAAGTCTGTAGTCTGGTCTGGCTCAATGTCTCATGAGTCATTAATTAGATCCCAGGGAAATTCATAGGATTTATAATGAGAGATCTATAAAGTATTTCACTGGAGTTGTTCAGAAACAAAAATAGAAAATCATGTTAATTTCTTGAATATATAGTGTGTGTGTTTGGAAGTGATAATTAAAACTACGTTTAGAAAAATAAATTAATCAGGTGTAAAATGTAACATGAGATCCTTCCAAAGTTCTCCCACACTACTCCACTGCTATTCGCCATTGGCCTCTTGTAGCTGTTCGCATTAAACTCAAAACACTAATGCTAACCTACAAAGCCAAAGAAGGACCTGTACCCTCCTGCCCCAAAGCATTTATCACACCCTGCATTGCACCATGTTCACTCTGATCCTCCTCCTTCTATCAAGGGACAAGGAAAACATGCATCTAAACTCTTTTCTGTTCTGGCATTGAGGTGCTGGAATGAACTTTCTCTAGAAATCCGGACAGCTGAGTCACTGAGTGTCTTGAAATGACTACTGAAAACCTACCTATTTTGAAAGTAATTGGATTAGCACTATGTCATACACCGGAAAATAAATAAATAAACACAACACCTACCCACTGAGTTTTGACTGATGATATACTGAGCCTAGTGAACCAGTATCATAATATATTCACTGATAGAAATGTTTCACTTCTGTAAGTCACTCTAATGTATATAGTTTAAGGATTGGCAGAGGGAAATGGGAAAATATGTCATGGATAATGACTACAATTGCAGATAATTTAAAACTTGTTTCCCACACAAAGTATGTGAGTGAGAAAATCAAAGAAACATGCACGCCTCTCCTATTTTCTCCTTTTGTGGTGTCATTTTTGAGATCCACTTGGGCTGGGAACTTGTGCGAGACATGGCAACCCTGGATTGCTGTGTCCAAACCAGCAACAAATCGTATCGTGACTCTCACCCAAAACAAGTGTCATTCTTCTTTTCCCCCTATGATTTGCATCCTGTTATGGATCAACTAATCACTGCCAGATTGTTTGAGGCGCATTCCCTGTCTTGAACTGATGGAAGAACCTTTTGAATTGTTTGGGCGCTGAGGACTCCTACAGCCGTGTTCACTGTATATGTTTTTTTCTGTGTTTTTTGGGGGGTCAGTAGTCATAAAACATTGCAGTCAGTCAAAGGAAGATTGATGGTAAATTTATGACTTTTTATTAGTTGTAGATCAAGGAAACTCTTTACTGTGTTGTAATCGCACTCCAAAAGTTGTTTTTCCGGTCTTTAGGAATGATTTGAAAAATATTGGCGTCTGCAGGTCCTGATCATTCCAGGAAATACATTCTGAAGTGATTTTAAAAGGAACTATATCTGGCATGTTATCTCCAGGGAACCTGAAGCCCTTGCACCTAAATATGTGAAGATGACTTTTAACTGTTGCTGATATAAATTCTTTTACTAAAATGACTTAGGACTAGAGTTACCATTATAGTTATAAGATAACTAATTAGATGTCATGTTAAACTATAGTAAAGTTTCTTCTGGAGAACTCCACTATATCATTATTTTAAAATTATTATTTAGCAATCCAAAGCCCTCAAGTGATCAGGGTGAGAGTTTTCTGTTTGTTGTTATTATAAATCAGTTTAAAGGGTTAAAGGGGTATAAAATAAAAATATTTAATTCTGTCACTAATAGAGAGTCAAGTGATTTTTGAGGCATGAAGGTTGAAAGATGAAGATGAGTAACAGTGTGAGTACATATTCATGGGTGTATTATTAGCCATTAGTCTTCGTGCCTATATATGCAAAGCAGCAGAGAGTATGCATTAATATGGACACTTGCAGAAAGCATTAACAGCAACCATTGCTGACATCCTTTCCTTCTATTCCTGTTTTAGGGGTTTCAGCAGTCCAAAAAATACCACCTTATTTATTTCTAAAGTATTTATTGGCCAGGATGTTGGGGTCAAGGGGCCGTGGTGGCCCGTGGTAGGGTGCTGGCCTGCTGATCCGAAGGCCGGGGGTTCAAGTCCCACTATCACTGAGGTGTCACCACTGCCCCCCCCTCCAGTGCAGCTAACTGGGTTAGCAAAGGCCAGCCATGTCTCTCCCTGTCTGTAGTGAAAGACATGTAAAAGAACCATTGCTGACTTTCAAAAATAGTAGGCTGCATTGCTGTCAGCGTGTTTCTGCCCTGCAATGGCCTGGTGAGCTGTCGAGGGTGTACCTTGCCCTCGCCCAAAGTTGGCTGAGATGTGTGCCAGCCTACCCGCGACGCTAATTAGGATTAAGCGGTTCAGGAAACGAATAAATGAATGAATGTTGGGGTCATGCTGGGTTAAAAAAAAAAGTAAAAAAAAAAAAGAAATAAAAATCCCTCAGGTCATAAAGCAGGTTTAAAAAGTTAGTTACGTTAGAAACGGACATTAAATATTTGCGTCTGGCTTCATTCCCTCCCGATATGTTTAAACCCAAGAAACCAGGAAAAGCCTCAAACCTTTCCTGCATGATATTGATTATTCATTGTCATTGTCCGTTCTGATACCGACAGAAGTGTTGAAGAAGTTTCGAGTACTGCATTCACTTCAAACGTGACAGATACCTTCAGCAATAAGAAAGCACTGGCATCAAGTGGCGTCGAGCAGCGGAAAGTTCCTGGAGTTTATGTTTTTGACTAATGAGGTGGAGAAACTGAAAGACTGAAAGAAAGAAGAGAAACTCATTTTCGCTCCATTTCTTTCTTTTAACTTCAGAAGCCCTATTTTGGCTCATCTCTCGGCAATCGAGGCATGTCTTTGACCTTTTGTTCTCGCCAATCCTAATGGCTTATTGAATTCACAGAATTGTATTTCAGCCTCTTCATTCATTTGCCTCATGCTAGTCATCACGTTCTGAGTTTGCCAGGTATCTGCTCCACGCACGTATTGTATGCCCTGCACAGTTTAGTCACGCTCCAACCAAGCTCTTTGGCCAGCATCATATCGCAACTTCATGAGTTCATTTGTTTGCTTCTTCTTTACATGGTTGCTGAGGAGCTCAAAGAGAATGCCAGATTAAAAAGACTAAATGAATCCTGCTTATTTTTTTAGTTGGTGCATTTTTATTACTTAAAAAAATATTCTTAAATCCGATTGGATACTTGGCTTCTCTTGGGAAATGGAGAATGTTTTCCCACTTAATTTCAAAGAAAACATTCTGCTTTTGCTTTTTTGTTAAAAAAATGCATGATCACTAAAAGCCAGGCCCTGCCTAAAGGTCAAAGCTGCAGTTTGGAAACACGTGACAATCTGAGCTAAGTACAGCTGTCATGGCAATGATGGAAAGCAGGACGTGTTAGGCGCTTTGGGACTTTGGTTCAGAGGCCATTGCCAACGAGTATAAGAGTGTCAGTTGAGAGACTGGGGGATGTCTACGCTCGGGTACACAGAACAGAGTCGAGTCCAAGTGTAAATTGCACGTAATGTAAGGCAGATTTCTGAGGATCGGATGAAGATGGAATTCGACTGAGACTTGGCTAGGCGGGATCTGTTATAACACTGTGTAGAAGTGCTCATTGTGCTGATGTTAAAGGAAACTCTGCAACCTGCACTGTAGTCCAAATGTCTAAAACCACTACCGAGAAATCCTGACATTTGTCAAAAATTAATATAACATATAATTAAAAACAGATACAAAACATATTTTTCATTTTAAAACAGACTGGTACGTGTGTTTTCACACTCTGTTACCTAATTTTTCACTTGTTCAGAATATACAGATAGTCTGGACTAAAACATACTGGCAAGGTACCTCAGATACCCAGCTAGACTATGTTGCATTCTCAAATTTGATTGGTCAGATTGCGAGGGTATTCCCATGTGTGTATAGATGTTAACCAAACCAAATATTTATTTATTTATTCTATATCCTACATTAGTATATATTATATGAGAACAGCACAATCTGATTGGCCTCTGTGAATTAACAAAACATTATCCTAAGTGGATAATTCTAGAATCGAAACAAAAGATACTTACAATTTGTGTTGTACAATATATTGTAAGCGACGTTATCATGGTCATGATTAAATAAACTTAAATAAACCATAAAAATTCTGTTTCTATGTTGTATTTCTTGTGTTTCTGTGGAGTATGTGCTAAAAGTCTGAATTGGTATAAAAACGGGGCATTAGCTACACAGAGCTTAGCTCTGATCGCAGCATGTGGAGCTCACCTGACCTACTTCTGCCAGGGTTATTATACGTAAAAATAAACAATAAAAGTTTGTTTTTAGTTTATATTCCTATCTAGTATATATTAAAATCATTATTTATTCACCCCAGGATCAGTGGATGTGCTGAACTGAATAGTCTTCAGTGATGAGAATCGTTCACATCACGTTCAGCAACATCCACCTCACCAGAGCAGATGGGTTCCTAAACTAAAAATAATTCATGATTTGCCATAAATAGATTATAGATTTGGCTGCTCCGAATTCCCCCTAGGTGTGAGTGTGAGGAGTAAGTGTGAATGGTTATGTGTGTGTGTTTTGCCCTGCGTTGGTTTGGCAAGCTGTTCAGGGTGTACCCCGCCTTCGTCCAGTGTCGGCTGAGATAGGCTTCAGCCTCCTGGCAGCCCTCGTAGAATTAAGTGTTTCGTCAAATGAGTAAGCAAGTGAATGGATGTTATTTTCTATAACTTTAATGTCTACTGATTTTTTAGGGAATTTTATTCGCGCTCTACTCTGTCTGGATGTTGCCTGGTAATTGTCCTAAAATCTGATCATGTGCTGCAGCTAGCCTCCTCCACAGTCGCTTCTATACCTTGGTGCTTGTGATGAAAAGGTTTCAGCAGCAAGAAAAAAATTCCTGGAGCATAGTGGCCTCTATACCTTTTAACTTCTTTATTCTATTCAGGTCCTAAACATCATCCAGGAATAAAGGTCTTCTAAAAAAAAAAGAAAGAAAGAAAATAATCAGATCATGAGACGGTGGTATGATGTGACCAGACGCAACGCAATCATTATTTTATGACTTTTCTGTAACAGGATGCCCTGAAGACTTTATTCCTCTTTTCACCACAGCCAGTGATTTGCCAATGATGATATTTTTTGTTTCATAAAAGAATGACATATTATCCCTTTAATTACATTACATGGTATGGAGCATCTGAGTCCTATTAGTTCCAGTTATCACTCATGTTACAGCAGTGTTTTCTGCACAAGTCTCTCTCTCTCTCTCTCTCTCTCTCTCTCTCACACACACACACACACACACATGTATTAATGTTCTTTAGATTTGA
>JAOUQZ010000034.1:4923098-4940180 GCA_028564935.1 Neosilurus hyrtlii
CACACACACACACACACACACACACACACACACACACACACACACACACACACACACACACACACACACACATATGCACATACACACATGCACACACACAAGCTTGGGCACCATTTGGGAGCCTCCCCTTCGAAGGAAGTGGGCACATTCCCCAGGAAGTTTACTCATTTTCGCCTTCCTCTTGGCTTCCTCTGCCACTGATTTCAGTTAATTATCGTTGGACTGGCATGTATGATAAGGAGTGAAAAAGCTGAGAGATCAGAGCTTACCAATACAGCATTGAGTCACATTACAGACTTACAGTAACCTGGAAAAGTTTTTACAACAGTCTTTATTTGAGAGTTTATCTACAACTATTACAACAATATTAATTGATTAAACACTGATTAAGCAAACAAACAAACAAATAAATAAATGAACTCTTTACTGGGTGTATCGTATAAATACAAATAAAGCTGCCCCAACAAATCAAGATATAAATATATACAGTTCATTCATCCATCCAATTTTCTTCTGCCTTCCCTCCGGGTACTCCGGTTTTCCAAAGACATGCACTAACTGGCTAACTGCAGGCTAACTGAAGGCTAACTGGCTGTTCCAAATTGCTTGTGAGTGTGAGTGTAAATGTTTGACCCTGCGATGGATAGGCAAGCTGTTCAGGGTGTACCCACGCTTTCGCCCAGTGTTGGCCGAAATAGGTTATAGCCTCCCTATGACCCTAGTAGGATTAAGCGGTTCAGCAAATAAGTGAGTGGGATTGTTTTCTTTCTGATGAATCCACAACCAAAAATGATTTACACGACTATCAATTGTCATGTCACTGCACACATCACATGACCTATTAACAATCATGTGCAACTTCTCTGGCCACAAACCATACAACAGGTACTTATAATACAGCATTAAACAATCCTTTTGTGTTTAAATGAAGAGTGTGTTTGTTGCGATGACTATGCATGAAGACCATCATGTAGGCACAACTATCACTGTGATGCATAAAGAGAGATTACATTACTACAGGCTTCCTCCAGAGACATAACCTACCCGACACATATCCGAAAATATTAGTCCTTTTTTGTAGTACTTAAGACAAATATTTATTTTTTTCCTTTTTTTCTACTGTTTAAGGAATTCTTTACAGTACAGAGACCTGTTGATGAATGAAGTCAGATCAATCAAACTGTAACATGTACACATGTTTAGCATAACCCTGGGTTTACGCTGGGGCTTGATGTCCGCGATCGCCACGATTTGAGAGAATCATGGTGAGCGTAGAGGGTCGTAGGATTGACTCATGATGATCTTGAGGGAACTTGGTGCATTCGTGATGCTCACGCTGATCTATGATCTATAATCTGTGACTATTACAATGTAGTACGATTTGACGCCAGTCGTGCTAGAACATGGGAATCATGGTAAAGTCCAGTAGAGCTTTGAGCCATCATTGTGGATTTTGATGAACTTGAAAGCACGATTCCTTCAAATTTCATCTCTTGGATACACCCTGCCTCCTTTTCATACCCCAACCGTGCTCCAAGTGTGCTCGTAAATCGTAGCACCCCACCCTTTTTTGAATCGCGGAGATCACGGACACCAAGCCCCAGTGTAAATTCAGGGTAACTGAGGTTGAACAGACGTTTATTCAGTGCATATCCATATTCAATAAGGCTAAAAACGTATTCTTGCCAGATTATATCTCACTCAAACATAATAAACCAATATAACATAGCAAATTTAAACTTCTGTCTGTCTGTCTGTACTTCTGTTACGTAGTAGTCTGTACTTCTGTTAATTTATAATTCAAACAACTTATTAACCGAGCGTGAGGTCTGTAAACAGTAATCTCAGCCCAAGGTCCTTAGTACAGGCCAGGCTGAAGGTGATTATTCTTAATCTGCGTCTCTAGCCAGCTTTGCGCATGCTGCGTCAAATTTGTGTATCCTTAATCGCCTTCTGTCGATTACTTTCCTTTTCATAAATCTCTCCAACTAGTCCAAGTCTCCTTATTTACACAAATCCTAATCCCTACACACCTCTAATTGTGATCCATATCACAGGCATAATTAAAATTTTTGATAAAAACTTTACTATTGATAAATCCAAACTTGTTTGACATTTCTCTGCAGGAAATTACATTCTTATGTAAACCATGTTTCTGTTTTCATAAATAAGCTGATAGCAGCCCAATTTTATTGCTTGCTATTTCACACAGAAAAGTATGACTTTCACATTTTCCAACTGTCAGCTACTGGGCTCAGGGTCTTAACTTCTAACTGGTTCTAATCCTCTCTAATCCTAATTACCAGACATCATTTGTTGAAACTGGGTAAAACAAATCCACAGCTGCTAGCTCAGGGGTAGAGGGGATCCTCAGGGATCAGTTCTTGGCCCTCACCTTTTCATCATTTACATGTTACACTTGGGTCAGATTATACAGTATCAAAATCATATTTTCATTGCTATCCTGATAATACTCAGATGTACACATGTACATAATCCACCATGTCCATACTGGATGCTCTTGTTTTGTGCATTGAGGTTATAGAGCGATGGATGAACTGCAGTTTAACTTAACACTGATGAAAAGTGAAGTTTAAATTCTTTTGGATTATTACATGTCACTGAAAATGCTGTATTGGTTTACCATCATTGGTCTTGACTGCTGCAATTCCCATGTCAATGGACTACAACCAGCTGCATCAACATATATAATAAATTGCATAAGTAGTCATCCCCCTTTCTCAATATTACGTAATGTTACATACTTGGTTGCCTCTCAAATGCCTTCTTTATCTAGTTTAATTTTTGGTGGATCACTTCCTCTTGGCAGTGTCAGAGTTGTGCCATATTCTTTTTATTTTTGTAAATAGTGTATTTAGTAGTTTTGCCTGAAATGTTCAAAGACTTGAATATTTTTTGTAATTGAAACCTTTGTTCCCGGAACAGTAATGGATTTCCCATTACTGTTTAGAATTCTGCTGATTTAAGTATAATTTCTACTAATATTGCAAACACAATAATCTTGAGATCCTGAATGAATAGCTTAACTAAACATTTAACCAACTGTGTTTTCATATTGCAGCTCAATGGAAGTAGGAAGAATGCTACTTTGCTTGAAAATTTCAGTGCAAAGAATCCAAGTCGGAGTTTGCATGTTCTTTCAGTGCTTCTGTGGGTTTCCTCTGGGTACTCCAGTTTCCTCCCACAGTCCAAAAACATGCACAGTAGGCTAATTGGCTGTTCCAAATCACCCCTAGGTGTGAGTGTGAGCGCGAATGGTTGTGTGAGTGTTGGCCCTGTGATGGCCTGGTGAGCGGTCCAGGGTGTACCATCCGGCTGAGATGGGCACCAGCCTCCCCGCGTCCCTAATTAGGATTACGCGGCTTAGAAAATGGATGGATGGAGAATCCAAGTCAAAAGAAAATTTAATAAATGATAAAATTGATTAAATTTCAGAAATATGCTGCAGGCAACAAGTAATACTTCAATGCAAACATGGATCATTTTAATCGTTTACAGAGTAAATACAAAGTCAATTAACAACCTTTTTTTTTCATTAAGGCTGAAAAAGCAGTTTCCAAATATTAATTATATGAAAGATATACAAGAAAGACAGACATACCCATTAGAAATTGAGGATTCCAACAACTTTTTAGGTTTTTATATGTTCGATAGTTTTGATATGCATTGTATTTTTAGTAAAATAACAGCAAAATATGAGTAAAAATGATCAAATATATCATATTTATAAATATATATAAAAAAAAAAACACTTGCTTAAGTCATCATACTGGGCCTCAACGTGGCACAAGGGTGAACATCCAAAAGGGCGGCTAAGTACAGTTTTATGCATGTTTACATTATTTTATTGGTTAATCATATGCTTAAATGTTCATATTAAACTGTTATTGAGCATATTTCCTACTAAGTGATCGATTAAATTAAGTAATCATACAAATATTGATTTATTACACTCCAGGAAAAATAATCAAATATTGTTATGAATATGTAACTTTTTTATTTTGAAAATGGTAGCCATTTTTATATGGAAAAAAATATCACCTATGAATTTCCTGAATCAAATTGCCCAGAAATCCATGCATAACTTGACCCTCTCTGTTAAAATTTCAGGGCAACATGGTATGATATATACTTTGATATGATTTTGTTTTATGCTAATTATCTCAAGTTGCCCATAGCTGTTTGCGAGCCAACCTCAATATTTTTCAAATTGGATGCCTGGCCAAACAAAATCCACGGAGGAAAAAACATAAGGAACTAAAACAAGGTTAGGCCTCTCGGCTGCTGGACTATTTTGTTTGATTGGCGAAAAACTGCTCTATTCAAAAACAAATACTCTGTCATAAATATATTGTTATGATATGACTCCAGAGATCGAGAAGTACATAAACAATATATGTTTATTAGAAATAAATATACAAGGGCTCGGTGAGCCAAAGAAAAGACACTAAACAAAACTGACTGAAAATGAACAGGCTACGAGGGGCCGAAACACAATAACTAATAACGGGAGAACTAAATGAGGAAACGGGAAGAGAGAGAGAGAGAGAGAGACAAACAAATAGTCAAAGCTTAGGTTTAAACTAGGAAGGTTGGGTCCGAAACGCTTGCTGGAGAGCTTGGAAGATCGCGCAGCTCCAATGAGGCTAGACGAGTAGGTGAGTCTAGCGTGGGTTTATATGCGTGTCCAAATCAGTGAGGGAAACAAGGTGCAGGGGAAACTGATTACACCTCAGGGGATGGTGGCCGAAGTGTGTGGGAGTCAGGAGGAGTGATAGGCACGGGCGTAACATCTATGCTACACTAAAAGCAGTCCTTTATAACATGTAATTATTAATTTCACCTGATAAAAGGAGCCCCTATCTGTGCTTGTAACAATTCCTTGTTGGGATATTCGTAATTTTAGCCCCTACCATGCCTCCCTTTTTATCACATCAACATTAAGTGAACCGTACAGCAGCATGTCTGGAGCCTAAGATCTATTGGCTTACCATTCTAACAGAATTAGCCGTATTCAGTGTAGCAAGTGTTAACAGATTTGTAGCTCAGCTCAGAACAGGTGGTGATGCTATCTTACTCGCTTACCAACACCGAGCTGTTAAAAGCTACCATAAATCTCACCTAATTTCACTTCATACAGGGATTTCAGATCAGGGCTCCGATAAGGTCAGACACTACACCTTGAACCTTTTCAACTTTGTAATTATAGTGTAATTAATGTGGAACAGTACTCTCTGAAGAAGCAACATTACAACTGCAATATATTTCTTCATGATTTTCACATGATAAATATGTAGATGACATGCATTAGAAAAGAATGATTTTATACTCTAGGATGAAGTTAAAGACCGTCCTTGACTGCCACAGCCACGCCATGTAGACATCAGTGATCTTCTGTGGGATTTTTTTGTCTGGAGCGCAGAGTGGGGATCCTTTCCCATTTATTTCCCTTATGAGGGAGGGAAAAAAAGAATAATTCTATCCATAAGAGAGATTACCTTTGTTCTGAAGCCAGTAGTTCCATCTGAAAGGGAAATTATAGGATTAGAATTTATTAATGCACCTACTATGTTATCAGTTCTATAGTAACAGCTATCAAAGGGCATATGGCAGATGTTCCACATAAACTGATTGTGTAAAAAATGTTTTTGAAAATGAAAACATAAATTTTAAAAATAGCACTTATATTCGAAATGAGTCCCGATAGACATGCCGTTACTAGGGACTACTAATAGGAAACCATATGTACGTTCATATGAGACTATTACCTTTGACCTTGAGTGACCTTGAAGGGTAAAATCCCAAACATCTTGTAAATCCTTCAAACAAATGACCCCCCCCCTTCCCACACACACACACACAATAATTTTGTTGCATTAAAAGTACAGTACAGCATAATGACTAGTCAGACAAGCACATTCTCACACAATCACTAATTTGCTGAACCACTCAATCCTACTAGGGTCACGTGGAGGCTGATGCCTATCTCAGTCGACACTGGGCGAAGGCAGGGTGCACCCTGAACAGCTTGCCTGACCATCGCATGGCAAACACACACACAACCATTCACACTCACACTCACCTAGGGTCAACTTAAAAGAGTCACTTAGCCTAATGTGCATGCCTTTGGAATGTGGAAGGAAACCGGAGTACCCTGATGAAACCCACACAAGCACGGGGTGAACATGTAAAGTCCACACTGAAAGGCCCCAGCTGAAACCGGTACTCAAACCCAGGATCTTCTTGCTGTAAGGCTGATGTGCTAACCACTACACCACCCTGCCGCCCAAGACCTGCACATGAGCGATAAAACCAGCACCCATATAGGGCCTATTTGCTAAATTTGTGCTGCATGGAAGAAGCATTCTGAGTGCCCCTCTCGTTACATTTTGAGTGGGAACAACTGCGGAATATACTGAGACGCACCGATTTTCATTCTGCAGGAAATTGTGTGCGCAGTCCACGAGTGTGTGTTCGGTCCTAGTAAGTCATTATCTTTGGCGTGAGCTATATATTGTTCATGTCATTACTACTAGACATTTGAGAGCTTCCGGAAATTGTTCTAAAGTAATATTACGATAGTCATTACATTTACATAGACAGGAACTTTCCAATAGGTCTAACACCGGGATGTAATTACATCATTATAAGTTCAACTCCATCTTCAAGTCAGACAGAGCACACGTGCGTCCAAAAACTTGGAAGAGGAAAGTTTTTAAATTCGAATTTCTCCACTAATGACATAGTAACTAATGTCATGACAGTAGTAATGTTATTAGTAGAATTAGCGTAAACACGGATCTGACATTATGTATGCCAGTTGGTGCCACACGTAAGGTCAGTGAACGCGTGTTTTTGCGCCAGCAGTCATTTCTCATGGTAGCTCCATGGTAATTATGTTGTCATTAGCATTGGACACTCACTGAAACATTTTAAATAAACCTCTAAACAGTCTGGTATTTACTTATTTTACTGTACAGTGCAGCTTTTTATAATAATTACAAAATTTTGCTAAATTATACTATTATTAAATAGGGTTATACTATATACTAATTATATTTTGGCATTTTATGCTTGAAATCATTCCTTTGCGTGCACTCACTGGTGAAAGAACCGGGTTGTTCTTTTTCATGGACGTAGTGCTTATATAGGAAGCCCACAAGCTGTGTTAAATCCTAACTTTGTGTGAGAAGCACCATTATGTAATCATGTGTGGGTGTAAATATAATGACTGGTCTTCATGTTTTACCTACTGCTTTGGGATTTTACCAACGAATGCTAAAAAAAAAAAAAAAAAAAGGAAAAAAGAGACAACAGATGCATTTGTAATGGGTTTTAAGTGTGTAGCTGCCCAAATGAAGCCTTAGCAAGATTTTGTTTGCCAGTAAAACTGTTTTCTTTACAAACCAGTGGTTCATGGTTGTATTCTTCTTGATAATTGTTATATAATGATAATGACAAAATTAACCTTAGTTGTTTGCCATGGCAACAGAATAATATGAACAGTACTTGGTCGTAGGCCAGCAGCACTGTAGAGCTGGAATTAAGCTAATCCAATAAGTGCCATCCAATAACTTCGGGGGGACTATGGGCAACCCATTAAAGATGAAACTTCACCATCTTGTTTTGGGAAAACCGTTTTCTTTCCACTTGCACACACATTTAAAGTCATGAAGTAAAAGACTCTCTTTAATACACGTAACGTCGAATATGGAAAAGGCAACTGTTTCCCATGTGGAAGAGCTTCTTAGAAATGTGCTGAAACTTGGCCTTGGTTTATTTAAATGAGCGAAAGCTGTCCAGATGTGCTAGGCAATCCAGGCAATCCTTTCTCGTGTGAGAGAAAGCAAAGGAGCGCTCAGGTGGTTACATGCATGATTGAGCCAATGCTGGCTTAACAAAGCTATATAGAGGAAACAGAAAAAGGGACGGAGGTAAAGGGAGAAGCCTGCCATCAGTTTTCTGCTTCACTTGCTGTATTTCTGTCTGGTGTGCTGTTCAGAAGTCATTTTCTGAGCGTAATAAATATACGCTATATGAGCACAACAAGCTACTTACTGCATCTCACTGGCAACTGAGAGGCTGCCATGCTACCATATCAGATGCTTTTGGCTTTTTTGTTGTTTTTTTTAAACACACTTCCATCTTTAGTGGAAAAACAGGGTTTTACATGTAATACGTGTAACCAAAGTTATGAGCAGGATGAACTAAACACAAAAACACACGTAATAGTGGTTTAGCCCAGGAGCAACCCCTTCCCTCCCTGTTGGAATCACACACGCACACGCACATGCACAAAAATCATCAAATATAAGGAACACACAACGTCATTAATCCAGAGACAAATCCATCACAAACACTCAGGTCCAACCTCACATCCTCACACTTGTATAATGTTTCTGAATTGATGGACATTTAAATAGTGCTCATGGTAATGGCATGATAATGTGTCTTGCCTGTGCAACTCATTTAAAATCTGATTGCGTGAGAAGAGTGACACATCAAGATGATAGTAGCAGACATTTTCTTGACCCAGTGTTCTGTACTTCTGATACAGCGATTAGCCGCAGAATATTAAAACCACCTGTTAATATTGTGTAGGTCTCCCTTTGCCATTAAAACAGCTTGGCATGGACTCCACAAGACCAGAAAGACGTTAGCAGCAGTCCACTAAGTTGTGAGGTGGGGCCTCCATGGATGGAACATCCCACAGATGACTGTACGCCATTTGTATGAATTTGTAGGCCATATTAAGACCTTCAACTCTCTGCCATTTTTCACGAGCCAGTCCTCAACAAAAGCACTCCTGAAAAAAACAAAAACAAAACCTCCATTCCTGAAAAAAAACAACACAGCACCCCCTGCTGGGCCTGCTGTAATACCACACTTCCAAAAAAAATCTTCCTACTTTACAGTGTTAAGGAATCATTTGAAAAATTCCTGGTTCCACAATTTAATCTGGATCATTTTCAAAGTGTAACGGAGTCTTTCTTGTCTAAAACCACACCTACGGAAAAAATTTTGGCAGTAAGGCAGGGCAAATTATCCTGCTGAAAGAGACCAGTGCCCATAGGGAATACTGTTGCCATGATAGGGTGTACTTGGTCTGACATAATATTTATGGAGATGGTACACGTCAACATAATATCCACATAAATGCCATGCCCAGAGCATTGCACTGCACTGCAGATTCCAGCTTGCCTTTGTCCCATAGTGCATCATGGTGCAATCTCTTAACCATTTCTGGAACACATGATGTAAGAGAAAACATGGTTCATTAAACCAGGCCACCTTCCTTCCTACCTACCCGCTGTATGGTCCAGTTCTGATACTCACAAGCCCAATATATACACTTTCAACGGTACACAGGAGTCAGCACTCCAGTGTTCTTTGTATTATAGGCAGCATTACTATTATTTTGTACCAATTTGTACTATATTTGCTCTTCCGTCCAATCAACCAGATGAGATGGCCTTCGCTCCCAGTCTGCATCAACAGCCACCCACTATCCCACTATCATGCTGGGAGCAGCCAGGGCTATCTCAATGCCATCTGGGGCTTGTAGCTTAAAGCTAAAATCCTTGAGGTGAAAACCTGCTTGTAATTCTATTATCGTGCATGTAGCCCATTACTTTCTATACCCACAATGCACTGCCATTGATGAGCATGAATTCTGAGTGGCTGCAAGTTTTTTCCCTCTATTCTTTGGTCTATATGTAATTTAGCTGAGCAAGCAGATGTCAGTGAAGCTTAGTCAGTATAACAGGCTAGCACTGAGCCGATTTCTACCTTGACACCACCTTACACTCCAGTTGCCATCATCTGGCCCAAATCCTTAGGCATCAAGCCTCAAAATATAAAGGTATTAGGGTAAGGAAAGGGCGGCATGGTGGTATAGTATTGCCTCTAAGCAAGAAGGTCATGGGTTTGAGCCGCCTGCTCGGACATTTCTGTGTGGAGTGTTTACATGTTCTTCTCATGCTTGCGTGGGTTTCTTTCAGATACTCTAGTTTCCTTACACAGTCCAAAAATTAGCACATCAGACTAGTTGTTTTAGATTGCCCCTAGGTAGGAATATGAGTGGTAATGGTTGTGTGTATCCCTGCAGTGGTCTGGTGAGCTGTTCAGGGTGTACCCAGCCTCCTTTGTTGGCAGGGAAGGGCTCCAGCCTCCTCACAACTCTAATAGTTCGGCAAATGACGTTGATGATGGTGATGATGATGAGGGTAATTCTTATACCACTTAGGTTTTGTGGTCTTCTTGTGCAGTTGGGCTATTTATACTCTATAGATAATGCATCACTACACATTATTTCATCTGAAAAATTCTTCCCAATCTTGGATATATGCTGATTTAGACCCGTATTTACAAATACCTTTGACTCAAGAAAGCCGAAAAGCATTCTGCAAAATATTCCAAACAACCTGTAAACATGTACAAACTTGCCCTTCGGCTCCCGGCTTAAAAATGTTATAAGTAGATTTGAAGAAAGTGTCTTTCCATATTCTCTGTATAGGGATTTTGAAATAAATAAAAATTATTCTTATTTCATATTTATTAAAAAATTGCATATAAGATTTTGATGTATACTTACTGCAGAAAACCTCACAATATCAACAATTCATTTTTCATGGGAACATTCATTCATTCATTCATTCATTCATTCATATGCCAAACTGCTTAATCCTACTCAGCCGATGGGCGAAGGCAGGGCACACCCTGAACAGCTCGCCAGACAATTGCAGGGCAACGCACACAACCATTCACACCTAGGGGCAATTTGGAACAGCCAGTCAGCCTAATGTTCATGTCTATGGACAGTGGGAGGAAACCAGAGTACCCAGAGGAAAACCATGCAAGCACATAGAGAACATGCAAAGCTGAGCTCAGGACTCAAACCCAGGACCTTCTTGCTGTGAGGCGGACATGCCAACCGCTATACCACCATTCCGCAGTTACAGTCATATGAAAAGATAAGGACATCCTGAGGAATTTGGTGGTTTTTTCAAATATATTTGAACAAACAAACAAATAAATAAATAAATAAAATTACACACACAAAAAAAGATAAGTCCTATGAAAATGTTAAGCACACTTATACATTTATTATGCCTTCAAGTCCATAAAATTAGAACCAAGTGTTCCAGATTAGGTGTCATTAACTAAAACCTCTTGCAAGTGGAACTTGTCTCTTTGCTATCGAAGGATGTTGTGGAAGACCAAAAGAGCTCTCTATGAAAAGGTTGTAAATGGCCATGAGTCTGACAAAGAATTTAAAAAGATCTCTGAATTATTTTGCCTAAAATATTCCACCGTCGGTGCCACAGTGGCATAGTGGTTAGCACGTCCGCCTCACAGACGAAAGGTTGTGGGCTCAGGCGTTTCTGTGTGGACTTTGCACGTTCTCCTCGTGCTCGTGTGGGCTTTCATCGGTTTCCTCACACAGTCTAAAGGCTAAAACAGGACAAGAGATTTTGCCATGAAAATAAATATATTACATCATGGTGCAGTTAGTTATTTAGATGCAACTCTGCATTTTAGCTGTAATTAGCTAAGTATGAAGTCTGTCGTCTTTCATCATCTAGGATCTTATGTGCTTCGATACAACAGACCAATCACAGGTCAGCGCCGACAAGGAGTCTCACCAAAGTTTGAACCAAGCATAAAGGTGCACCTGGGAAATTAATTACATTAAATATTTATAACCCAAAAATGAATGAACCACAGAGAAATTCTTTTAAAAGTTTTATAATTGTGTTTGAAACTTTTCTGACAGATAAATATAGCAATAGCTAATACACTGGCTAGTGAAACAAAACAGCCCCTGCCACCAAAGTATCCACCCCAACACAGCTGCAATCCTTCAAATTTTACTCCAATCCTAAAGAAGCATCAATAGCAATGGAGTTTTCCATGTGTTCATAACAGGAATTCGCACACTGGAGAATACTTGGTTATGCATAGCCATTTTTACCTCCAATCTATGAATGACTTCGCTTAAGTTCCTCTTAGCGAGAAATTCAACCCAAACTTAATTAAAGCTTGCATATGTAGTAAACGTCTTTGCACATTAAAACTCACTATTGTTATTACAATCTTCTTCATGAAGAAAAAAAATAAGTAATAAATCCTCACATGTTGGGGAGGATATTGCAATGCCAAAAGAAGCGGAGGGTCACGTGATTATCACGTCTTTTCGTCAGCAAGACAAAACTAATTTGCATATGAATGAATTAAGTGGTATATAATTCGGTCCTGGAATAGTATGTAAATAGCAGTGCGTATGATTTGTACTTGTGCCTGGTTTTATTTTATTCAGAAGTTCACTAGTCCATATGTGACTCAGTTTGATATCTGTATACTGTTGCTATTATTGTCATTACGGACAGAAGCGAGTTCCAGAAATGTCTGCGAGTTCCAATAAGGTCTGGAACAGTCCAAGTCAGGAAAACAATTTTGGCTTAACAATTTATTACGGATGAATGAATCAATTACACAGGTACAGAATGAGTACAATGGGTTGACTTAACTAAACAGTCCTAATCAGAAGAGTGTCCGTATCCAGGGCCAACGATGTTGTGGCAGTTGCAGTCTGATTGTAATGGAAGTCGAAGATGATGGGTGACCTCCACAGTCTTGCGCAGCGGGTCGATGATATATATATATGTTGGGTGGCATGCCAGCAGCGACTAACTGGCGATGAGCAGCAGCAATGTCCTCGGTGGAATGTTCTCAGTTGTCTAGATTTCCAGGTTAGTCCGTCCAATGGCTCTGGAGAATTGTTCACATATAGTACATCACAGGATATGCCTGTTACATCACAATGGAAACATCACCTCTGTACATCACAGTCTTATGTAAACTGGGAGAATCATGTCCTATTTTTCCAATTTCACACATTTGATAGTGAAACAGCAGCCTTTCCAAACTAAATCAAATGGATTTTTGCAGGTTGCAAATTCAAAAATGTAAGTAAAAACCACCTGATGATGAAAATATACATATGCTCATGTGTAACAGTTTGGAAGGCTTTTACTTTAAGTTACCATTGGCTTTGTTTTTAGGAGGGTAATTTCTTTCTTATGCCCTAATTGTATGTTTTAATTGCTTCAGAGTTAAGAAACCCTTTCTGTGCCTTTTTTTGTGCAGTAATTAGTTTTTAAATGCTTATCTTATAATACTTGGGGGCTTGCAAGTAAATTTAAACAACAATAACAACAACTGTAATATATGCATCCAAATTCCCTTTTTTTTACCTTAACATGGTCTAGAAAGTGGGCGGCATGATGGCGTAGTGCTTCGCATGGCTGATTCAATGCAAGAAGGTCCTGGGTTCGATTCAAAAGGTTACAGATGACTGTTTTAATGTTGGAAAATGTAGTCTTGGGGACCGATACTAAAAGTATGTTAAAGGCTTGAAGAGTTTCTTCCAAATTGTCCCAGAAGATGTAATTAACAGCTCGATAATGTAAAGTAATAAGCTGCCGACTTCAAATGACATAGGGGTCCTTTTGATGCCTATACCACAGTAATGACACAAGTTATTTTCAGGCAGTAAAGAGCATACCGATCCTTAGAATATATTTTTTGGTATTATTTAGAGATTTTTTACATTTATGATTGACTTACCTTGGAATTTAAGCGTTAAAATTGAAGAAAAAATCTTGTCTGCCACGGATGGAAGGAAAAAGGAAGTCCAAAATAAATTATCCAACCAAGCGGTAAAAACAAGGTATATGATTGGCTAAAAATTACTATGACCTCATAAATAATTTATTTGCATAGTATTTATGAATGAGTTTTTGTATCGTGCGATTTCCAAAGCAATGCCATTATTGGTCACAGATACAACGTCACCGATTGTTCGCAGCGCCCCTAAAGGATTGTGATGTACCTAAAAATGCTGGCTACCCTGGTTTCCTCCCACAGTCCAAAGACATGCATATTAGGTTAACTGGCTGTTTCAAATTGACCCTAGGTGTGAATGTGAATGGTTGTGAGTGTTTTGCCCTGTGACGGTCTGGCACGTACAGATGTACACCACCTTCACCCAGTGTCAGCTGAAATAGGCACCAGCCTTCCCATGACCCGTAAAATGTTAATAGTTAAATTTTAGAGAATTATAATGAGTTCTGCAGTTGCAGTAAAGAACAGGTTCATTTAGATGCGTCTTTTCCCCCTCTACCTGGCTGTTATCTGCTATATCACACTTGGATAATACCTTGATTAAACGCTCTTCTCCATATCCGGCTGTTGTGTTCATTTAGATTTGTCCCTCATTAGCAGGATCAACCATACCGCGAGACTTGAAAGATTACCCCTGACTTTGCATCCTCCTCAGCTTCTCAAAGGCTTCCTGCCAGTAGAGATGTCCTCATCTCCACATCTCATGCTCCAACGTCGCATAAAAAAGGTCCCTCACTTCAAAAGACGCTTCATTTCATCTATTCAAATCTAGGAAAAACATGTTGGGGTCGAGCCCTCATTTACAACCGCAACCAGTTACAAAAGCTACAAAAGGGATGGAATGGAAACAAAAGAGATGGAATCAATGGAAACAGACCTGAAAGCTGTACATGTAGCGTTGCACATTGAAAAAGATTCATAACGAGGTAGATATGTGTTCTGAAAAGGATTCAGTGTAATTAGGTGGGCAGAGAATTAAACCTGAATGTCATATTACAGAATGTGTTACGTCCGCTTTGTATGATGGATATACTGTATGTAGGTAATTTATGGATAATTACTATATAATAGGATACCAATAGAGGTCTCTTCTTATAATTAGCAAAGGTTGTTCCACTTCTCTAGTTAAAATACAATACAAGAAGAAGATTACTGCAACCTGTTCGTAACACCGAGGCTTATTATTTAATACAATCAAGCTATTGAAGAATAGCCGATGTATTTTATCTTCTATTATCAGTTCATTTTGGCTAAATACGAAGGTTTCCCTTCAAAACCACGGCAGCTCACTGGCTTAGTATCTCTCTTAATAACTAACAAAACCGCCGCATAACCCAAGGAATGATCTTATGCATGCACATTAACATAAAAGTCCCAAGATCAAGTGTTAACAGGTAGAAGAAGGCATACATTGAGGCTGGAGCCTATCTCAGCCGACTATGGGCAAAGACACGGTACCCCTTAAACAGCTCAACAGTCCATCACAGGAATAACACAAGTCCATTCACATCCACACCTAGAACAGCCAATTAGCCTAATGTGCATGTCTTTGGACTGTAGGACGGAGGAAACCGGGGTAGCTGGGGGAAATCCATGCAGGCACGGGGTGAACATGCAAACTGCACACAGAAATGTCCTTGCTGAGCCTGGAACTTAGACCCAAGACTTCCTGGCTCTGAGGTGGACATGCTAACCCTTACACCGCCATATCAGCCTACCTGGGCAAAGTTAAAATGAAATGTCTCCCCCTAGTGGGCATCTCTTAAACATTTTGGCCCATAATAAAGAATCGGGCATTTTTTGGGAGGGATTTGGGAAATTCTTTTAACATGATCACATGCATGGATCACCCCCTAAATTTAATGATTGGTTACTGGTACTACATTCTACTCTAGAAAAAATAAATCATTCAAATCCGTGCATAAATTTTTGAGTTATGTTGCACACAAACAGACAAGCAAACAGAAATTTGAACGGGGGTGAAAATATAACCTCCTAGCAAAGGTAATAAAACTAGCATAGCACATTTGACCCTCCCCTCTCTCTCTCTCTCTCTCTCTCCCTCTCTCTTCTTCTCTTACATGCACACAAACACACACACACACACACACACACACACACACACACACACACACACACACACACACAGATTACATCCGGCATGTCTGAAGTTACATAATACCTAACGATTTTTCATAGCTCATGTGGTCTGCACCTGTGCTAATTGCCGTTAATTTGTTATGAGGATAGTTCTGTGCACTCGCCTCAAGATGGCGATGTTTACTCCAGGGGTCGTTGACACTCAGGTGCAGGAGTAAGCAAATGGTTTCCATTTTTTTCCCCAAGAGATAACTCTGTATTTCATGTTTAGTGAATATTCCTGCTAAGTGAATAAGCTGTAATGTCATCCGAGCTGATGTAATCATTAATGCTAGTGTCCCCTTTTATCAGAAGGTTATTCATCAGAAAGGTGGATATTTGAGAACAGAGTGCAAAAGCTCTGTTAATAACTATATATTCACAGTTCAGTAAGATAACATGGTATGGTAATGGCATGACATGTTCGTATTATGTAGCTTATTTATACGACAAATACAATTTTGCACTTCCAGTGTGTGGGCGATATTCTTTATGCCTAAGATTGACCCATTTAGAAGCTTTTTGAATTTAAGCTTTGACAAACAGGAATACAGGAAAGAGGAATTTAATCAGCACCTTCATCCATCTCTTATCTGTACCGCTTATCTGTCAGGGTTGCAGGGGAAGCTGGGGCCAATCGCAGCTGATTTCAGCCGAGAGGCGGGTTTACTCCCGAAACAGGTCACCAGCCTGCTACAGAAACAAATAACCGTTCACACTTACATTCACACCTATGGACAATTTAGATTAGCCAGCGGGCCTAATGTGAATGTCTTTGGATTGTGGGAGGAAACTGGAGTACCTGGAAAAAAACCCACAGAAGCACAACCAAAGCTGTGCAAACTACACACAGAAATGTCCTCGGCCAGGATTAGGAATAGAGCCACTGTGGAAACACTGAACACTAACACTACATCCCCACCTAGTGACATACTGTCTTCTAATCATTAACAGGTAATAAAGATCAGGTATTCCGACTCTCTCTCTCTCTCTCTCTCTCTCTCTCTCTCTCTCTCTCTCTCTCACACACACACACACACACACACACACTTTCTTTCCTCTCCCTTTCTCTTCTCTCTTCTCTCTTTCTGATCTCTCCCTTTCTTTATTTCTCTCTCTCTCTCTCACTCTCTCTCTCTCACTTTCTTTCTCTCTGTCTCTTCTCTTATCTCTTAGCTCTCTCTGCATCTGTCTCTCTCTCTGCATCTGTCTCTCTCTCTCTGTATTTCTCCCTCT
>JAOUQZ010000034.1:4947109-4957662 GCA_028564935.1 Neosilurus hyrtlii
CTGTTTTTTTTTTTTTTTTCCCCCACATACAATATATTTAGCTCTACTTCGACGTATCGAAAAATCGACTCAAGATCATATATATATATATATATATATATAATGTATTAATTCTGTCTTGATCCTTATTGGTTGGGTTTGGGGAATATTACATAATAATAATGATATCAGTGATTATTGTTATTGGTATTAGTAATTATTAATATTAGCACGGCAATATTTTTCTCTGATCCGTGTGTGGGCGTAGTCTAATATGTTTTGTTTATAAGCAATACAATGGGTATTCTGGATGGGTTTATTCTGGTTTGTAACTGCTGTGCTGGGCTCCCAATGGTTATAGTATGTGTGTGTGTTACATGCAGATGTCAAGTCAGAGCAAAGCCAATTTGCCTCAGCTCTCAGTGGGAAAGAACACTATCGAGGACATCATGTCTCGAGCCTACGACAGGTTCGATGTCCAACTCACCAGCCTGCAGTTGTTATATTCGAAAGCAGGTACCACTTGCTCCATCCTGCTTATCTCATAAGCACATGCATGCGGTTTCTCACGTTCGGTGATTTGTTTACAGATGGGGATTGGAGGAAGGCTCGGAAGCTGAGGCAGTCGTCCTTCCACGTTCTGGAGCCTGTCGACTTGAAGGTGTTTTTCAGCAGAGCCATGGTGGTCACTGACTCCAGAATGCCAAAGTAAGAAAGCTGTCCTTTTGTTGGATTTATACTACAGCACTGTTGAGGGTGTGTGTGTGTGTGTGTGTGTGTGTGTGTGGACACACCCATGTAAGCATTCATGCCTGAAGCTCATAAATTTTTATTTTTCCTGCCTGGTAGGTTTAAGATGTTCGGTGAGCTTCGTCTGCTCTCCCTTCGCATTTCCGACGATAAAGTCCGCGGCATCCTGGAGCTCATAGACAGCATTCCGTTTCCTGAGAGTCGACCCTCGCCCCGGACATCTGCCCCACAATCTACACCCAAGGTGTGTATATGGGTTTGACTGCACCTCTGGTTGAAGTGCAGCGTGTTTATTTAACATTAGTGCTGCATGAAAAGTAAGGGCGTGTGTGTGTGTGTGGTTTGCGTAGTCCGTTCACATGCGTGTTTGTAATAGCATGCCTTGTTTGTTTGTCTTTAGGTTTTCAAACCCAAAGACACCCCTCAGTTGACCCCGAGGAAACCAGCTATGGTGGACCTGCGCTCATCGATAATATTTGATTCAGGTTGGACGTTATGTGTGCACAAAGAATAGTTAATGCTTCAGATAGAAGAATATTAAAGCATGTTTGTTATACCTTTATATCCACATTATTTGTGGCGTATCAGAACTCTTACTGCGGTAACATGTGCTCCCGGAAAGCAACAAGAAGAAGGAGGAGATTTTACAGCAAACTCTGGAAGAGAATTAGTAATCAGGGTTTGTAAATCTATCCCAAACCCTGAACATCCTTTGGTGCATCATAACATTCATTACTAAGGATACGGCACAACCATAAGTTTGACCAGGGGGAAAAAATGACATTACTCTAATGTCTCACATAGCTATTGATGCGTGACTTCAGTTGGGTGGCAAGTCCTGTTCCCTTCTTCGATTATAAACAAAACCTTTATTGGATATAAATGAATTCAGTTACTTAGACATTTGTGTTGAGTGGCATAGTGGTTAGCATGTCCGCCCCACAGCAAGAAGGTCCTGGGTTTAAATGTTCTCCCTGTGCTTACGTGGGTTAACTCTAGGTGCTTCGGATTCATCCCACAGTCCAAAGACATGCTTATTAGGCTAATTGGCTGTTTTGGTGTGATTATGAATGGTTGTGTGTGTTGGCCCTGTGATGGACTGGACTGTACAGAGTGTACTCCGCCTTTGCACAGAGTTGGCTGAGATAGGCTCCAGCCTTCCTGCAACCCTAGAAGGGTTAAGTGGCTCATTGAGTGAATGAATGAATGAATGAATAAATGAATAATTTGTTTTCGTGTTTGTTGTTGCTTGGCAAAAAAAAGAATTAGTTTGTGTATTTATGATTGTAATTACAAGGTGGCAAGTAAATTAAAACGTATTAAACCATGGTTGGAACTACTGTGGGTATTCCAGCAGATTTGGAGGCGCTCCCTCTTGCAAATATGCGCAGAGGAAATAGACACGCTCAATAGTGCGTTAAATTGCTCGACCCATGGCAGATTTCAAATCTTTTGCAACCAAGCTTTCTGGGAAACGAATTCATGCACTCCCCATTCTCAAGTATTCCGAGCGAAGTGCCCAGAACACTGACGGGATAATGCCAGTTGACCCTATGGAAGGCAAAAAACAAAGAATTCATCTAGCCTGAAGTAGTTGTGGGACCAAGGCTGTAGTTAAAGAAGCCAGTGCCATGCTACCACCACCCCATGTACCACTGTGGGAATCATGTGCTTGGGTTGATATGCAGTGTTTTGTTTAAAACTTTTCTCTGTTTGCTGAGACTTCAACACATTTTTGAGATTTCATATGGCACAGCGCTCCTCCTTATAATCCAGCCTGATGAGCTGCTTCTCGCATCTTGGTTACAACACTCATTGAGTTTCGATGGCCTTGTGCTTGAGTATTCTTGTCATATTTAATAACTTATTTAATGGTGTACTGTAGGATTTTCAGAATGTGGGATATTTTAGTATACACTAAATGACCTGAGATTTGTGTGTATGTGATGCCATTTTCAGGATCGGAGGAGGATTTGTTCTTTGACGCACCCAGCTCACCGATTGAGGACCTGCCATTCTTTGAGGCCAATCCTGGCTCCTTAGAGCAATTAGCCTTTGTAAAGAAGAAGGCGGTGGTGAAACGCGACCCCAAGAAGAACATGACGGAGTTTGTTTTGAATTTCGAAATTAACACGGTGTGTAAACGGCATTGCTTCTAACGTTATGATCTTTTAACATCTTTGTTTGCATCTTCCTCCATATTCCTTCATTATTTATTCATTAATTTATTTATTTTAAAGGATCTAAATTAATTACATCTTTTTAATTCCTAATGCATACATTATTAACTGATTATTTATTAAATTGGTCTTTTTTTTGTGTGTGGGTGTCGGGGGAACTAATCATCAAACAACCCGTCATATTACTAAGTGAGGAATTTCTTCCTGTTTTACCTTCATCATTTCCTACAGTTGTCTATCCAGCTGTGTCGCCTGTCAGCGGGTTCGGAGGTTCCTGTCCTGCATCTGGAAATCGAGGGTCTCGGCACAGAGCTCAAAGTGCGCACGTTTGACATGACTTCCTACACGTTTCTGCGTGAAATCTGCCTGGAGTGCTCAGAATACATGGGTATATTCTTGAAATACACACACATACACACACACACACTGATCTCTTTGAAGCAGTGACATCTCTAAGGTGTTTTTCACTCACTCAATTGCCAAACCACTTAATCCTACAAGGGTCACTGGAGGCTGGAGCCTATCTCAGCTGACATTAGGTGAAGGCGGGGTACACTCTGAACAACTCGCCAGACCAGTGCAGGACCAACGTGCACACGCAACAATTCACACTCACATTTAGGAGCAATTTGGAATGTGGGAATAAACTGGAGTACCCAGAGGAAACCCAGACAAGCACGGGAAGAACATGCAAACTCCACACAGAAACATCCCAAGCCTGGGAATCTAATCCAGGACCATTTGCCACCTTTTTGCTGTGAGGCCGGTGTGCTAACCCATTATTGTGTGTGTGTGTGTGTGTGTGTGTGTGTGTGTTTAAAGATGGAGAAGATAAGAAGGTTCACCTCATCACCACTCGGGACAACACTGAGGATGATCTGCTCATTCTGGAGTATATTAAGGTGAATACTTTCTCTATGTGGTGCACTTTCCCTTATGAGGACTTATTAGGATTAAGCTTTGTCTCAGCACGCACTTGGTTGCCCATGTGTCTGCTTCCTTCTTTTCAGGCAGACAGGAACGCTCCAGAATTTAAATCGGAGTATAAAAACACAGAGCAACTTATTAAGGTAAGTCCAAACACCCAGTTATCAATATGTTTCCTAAACCGTTGATTGCGACGCTGAGGCTCGGCTCGGCTGGGGAGTATTGTCTAGATTCACACACCCCGACACTCATCTAATGTCACCTGATCTGTCATAAGGATGAAATTTCATGCTAAGTAATATTAAGTTCATTAGCTTTAAAATGACTAATTAACAATTCATTGCATTGATATATAAAGAAAGTAAATACATCAATTACATATTATTAACCCTTTATATAACAGTTAACGGTTTGGTCTACTTGCACTAGGATGTTTTCCGGTTTGTGTCACTCCACCTGTCTGTGTTTGTCATTTAATATAACAATTCCCTACACTATAGTTAGCACTCCGGACTTATAATATGAAAGCTCGTTAGATGAAGTTAAAAAAAAAAAAGTCTGAAAAGTTCTGTCCTGACAGAAATCATCCCCATAAAGGATTACAATGTTTTGTTTTTTTTTTTTTTAGGCAAACTTCTCCTCCTTGGATGTACACCTTCATACTGAAGCCCTCCTGAACTCCATGAACTTCCTGAACAGCCTGCTTCCTCCTCCGAAGAAGAAGGAGGAGCCTGCTGAGCAGCCAGCACCCCAACAGGATGACAATGGAGAGGGAGACAAGACCAAGAGATCCTGTAATGTTTTCTGTAATATTAGAGTCCTGTGTTCACTCATTAGCATTGTATTACTGATAACTTGCTTGATCATGGTCTCACTCTCTATAAGTTAATGTTTTTTAGCTCTCGCCAGGTGAGCGGGGCACGCGCTATAGAAATGGGTTCCGTCCGTCCATCCGTACGACTTGTTAATGAGATAACTTTGGATGGAACTGACATAGGATCACCAAATATGGTAGATAGGTTCCCTTCAGAAAGTTCTTGGTTGGGATTGTATTTGGGTCACTCTGACAGTGTGGCAAACTCATGGAAATCCATACAGGCCAGTAGCCCTGAATCACTACTGGTGCGTACAAATGGCAACTGGTCTGTAAATGCATGCGTTTCAGGGGCAAAAGATCTGACAATGTATTTTATTCCACTGTTGCCCACTATAAACAAAACTATAAAATATGAACTAGTGAAGTATGGACACACCTTGAAAGCTCCTTTAAGAAATTAGCATGTATGCTATGCTACAAGCAAACGCAATAATTCAGGTTAAGTGTTACAACAGACTAACTTTTCATTATATTAAAGCAGCCTGAGCAAATTTTACAGCAATTTCTTTAGAGCAATTTCAGATTGTACGTTCAAGCTTGTTGGCAGCTTCTGAACATTGTGGTGTAACTGTTGACACCTGTAGCAGTGCTGGTTGCATGACCGCTGTCAAACCTGCAGTCATTTCTCACTGAGGCTCTGGAATTGGCTCAAAACAATCATCATTAAAATTGTCTCTACAAATAACAGAACGCTGGGCTCTTTGGCGTCTGCTCGTGTCCGTTTAACTTCCCGATCCATTCATCACACAGTTTCGCCGGCTCGGTCGGTCAGGTTAGGGGACCGAAACACCTAATAAATCGACCATGTGGTTCTGTGTCTATACTGTGTAATCATTCAGGTTTACAAGTTTCCTCCAGTGTCATCTCCCATAAGTCATTGCGCAAAAACCCCAATAACAACAGGTCTAATAACATCACTCACCGTCACACTTGCCAGACAAAAAAAATAAATAAGTTCTCAGCGCTAGTTTATGAATAGACAGGAATGCCGCCTGCATTTGCCACTTGCCGATCCGGACCAGTGGACATCAGGTAAATTTGCCCGTTAGTAGTGTCGTTTTGCCACACTGCCCTGACTTTGTTTAGAGGACACTTTTTCTATATTTGGCTTGTCAATGGTTGTTCATGCAATTACTTTGAAATGAAATCCCATAGGATCAGCAAATTTGGTGAATGGGTTATGATTGTGTATGGGTGCCCATGACCTTGTTTTAAGATCACAGTAGTCACTTTTTCTATATTATGCTACTCAAGGCTTGTTAGTGCAATAACATTGGAAGGAAATGACAGGATTGTCATATATTACAAAATATTATGAAATGTAATGTGTTGACTTTATGAAATGTACCTCATTATAAAATGTTCCTGCCTGCAGGAGCATCTGGGCACCTGTGGTCTATTTTTTATATTAATTTTAATTACAGAGTCCTCTTTCTTGTTGTTGTAATTAAGCGTCTCTCAGGTTTTTTTATATAATAATCCAGGATCTTTTTTTACTGCAGCTACAAAGAAGTCCAAGTTTGAGGATGTGGTGAATTTGCACATCAGAGCAGATCTGTCCTGTCTGAAGGTCTTCCTCAGAGGAGAGAAAGCCAGAATCTCTGAGATCAGTATAGAGGGTAACAAAACACACATACAGTACATGCATTGGAGTTATACATGAGTAGCAAGTCAAACTACGTGTAGGTTATTAGAATGATCAACATCGGATTATTAATTGAACAATAATAAAAGCAAATGGGAAACTGATTATATGATTTCATCTTTAAAAACAACAAATAGGGCAGGACATAAACATATTAAAGAAAATTGGTCATAAAATTCAACATTATTCTGTCGACTCCATTAATAATTCGAATGAAAAGGATACATCGTGGTGGTGGGGGGGGTGAACAGGGACAAAGGGACAATGAAATGGAACTGTACATAACTAACAGTTTAATGTTTAGTCACAAATTATCTTGGATGTCCGTGTTATGTCCTTGTCCAAACTGAACTTAAATTTCGGGAACCGACACACCTCTACCAGCTATTAAAGAAAACAGCTCTAAACATGCCCCTTCAATCACGTGCATTTGTTGATACTGCAGGGAAATCCTATCTCCCTGATGTGCAGGCATTATGAACTAAATACACAGGATCTACAAGTTGTTATGGTAACCAATTATAATGTATGCATGACTGAGAAGGGAGCAATTCCCATTTGTCATTAAAAGCAGATATTGCTGATTGGTCGAAGTATTAACCCACATCCGAGCTATACGCAGTTCTTTATTCCGATCGGTTGTCCGAGTTGACACTTGATCGTTTTTGCTGCATGCGAATGGGAACTCCGTATATGGAAGGGGGAATGACCTCGGGTGGCTGAGTGACGTTACATGGGGCACCATGCATGTGCAATGCCGATTTCTGTGGGACCTACTGAAGTCTGTGTAAGTCCTTTTGCTCTGGTCAGTGTGTGCTGTGATAGACTAGGTTGTGTTTTGATGTGTATAGCGCTCAGGCAAGTTTGAAGTGAATGATTTATTTTAAGGAAGTAAAGTACTCACATTTTTTTTTCCTTCTCTTCAGGTCTGGTATCTGAAGTACAGATGAAAAAAAAATCGGTCGAAATTCTAGCGAACCTGAAGAACATCGTGATTTTAGACTGCGACAAAGATGCTCTGTACAAAAAGGTACTGGATTTAGTGTTCGATTTATTCAAACTTCAGCCTCTAGCTGTGGACGAAGATTTCTGCCTGTTATAAAGCTCTGTGTGATGTTTCCCTGCAGGCGGTGTCTGTCGCAGATAAAGACGTCTTCGGTTTACACATGGTGAACTACGTGAACGCTACAGAAGGAGACGCCTACACGGATATGAAGACAGTGGACACCAGTGTCACTCTGAGCGTGGGCTGCATCCAGGTCATCTTCGTCAACAAGTTTGTGTCTTCAGTACTGGTAAATGCATTACCTCGTCATACCTAACCTGTGATCTATTTGTGTGCGCTGCAGTGTGGAAATCAATGTATATTTTTTTCACAGTTTAAAGGAAACATATATTGACGGTCTGTCTCTTGCTGTCTCACTCATCCCGTTCCAGGCCTTCATCAATAACTTCCAGGAAGCTAAAGATGCTCTTGCAGAGGTCACGGCACAGGCAGCTGAAAAAGCGGCAACGGGCGTGTTGGAGCTTGCCGAGAAAAGCACTCGTATTTCACTGAATGTGAACTTCAAAGCACCTGTCATTTTTCTCCCCCAATCCTCCGTTTCCACTAACGTCATCGTGGCTGACCTGGGTTTTGTGACGGTCAAGAACCACTTTGAGATCGTGCCATCTAAAACACACACTGAGATTCCTCCCATCCTGGATGTCATGGATGTGGCTCTGAGTGAGCTGAAGATGTACAGGTGTGGAGTTGCTTCATGTGTTGAATTTATTTATTATATTTATTCACGTGGATGGAAATATGTATAACGATGAATGATGACTGTGGGTTTTTGTGTGTGTGTGTCGTTAGGACCACATTTATGGACGACAAATTCCAGGGTGAGATTCAGTTACTAAAGTCTGTAAACATGGACCTGTCAATCAAACGCAATCTCTCTGCCTCCTGGTATCATAGCATTCCTGACAACCAGATCAACGCACACCTCAAGCCCATGAGTGTAAGTATGTGTGCTCATTTAGACAGAAAATCATTGTTTTATTTCTGACACTTGTTTAAATTGTCTGTGCATGTATAATAATTATTTGCTGAAGGCGAGGTGGATGTTGTTGAATGGAACTATTCCCTAAAACAACATTCATCTAGCCTGAGGCACATAATTTTAAACTTAGTCAGCATGACAGGCAGGTCAGGTGAGATCCGCGCGCTCCGCAAGCAGAGCAGAGGTATGTTAGTGATATCCAGTGTCTATCCAGTGTCTTTTTAAACTCATTACAAGTTTTAGTACGTGAAATCATAAGAAAAGCAGAGTAGAATTCTATTTTTATTATTCAGTTTGCTATTTTTAAAGCAGGAAAATGATACAGATAGCATCTTTTATTATACACTTTGATCCTGTAGAGTATATAGTAAATATGTGTCTGTACGTGTGTATAATGTAGCTTAACCTGAGTCAGGAGGACCTGACTGTGGTTTTGAGGACTTTGAATGAGAACCTGTCTGAGACATCTGATGCAGCTCCTCCTCCTAAAAGTTCTGATAAGGCAGAGACTGTATCCACCAAAGATTCCCAAGAATCTGGAGGTACATTCACGCACATGAAATTTGTTGCATTCAATGTAGTATATGGCAGATAGGGCAGCTATGATTTTGGTGCTAATACCGTGTTTCCCCGATAATAAGACACTGTCTTATTTTTTTTTTCGGTTCAAAAAACACCATAGGTCCTATTTTCGGGGTAGGTTTTATTTTAATTAACATTAACAGCAATTTCAATAGACAGCTAAGTGAGTCCTCCACACTTGCTTTCTTGTACTCAAGAGGTGTAGCTATTGCTTTCTGCACTCATGTCTGGGGTGAAAACAGACAGGATAATACCAGTAAAATGATGAATGTTATACTCCTCCAGTCATGCTTTAACCCCATCATGCCCCTCAGTCCTGCTTTATAATACTTTACTTACCGTTTTTGTTCTCTTAATTTCCTCTTTTTCTGTCTGTCCTCCGCGGCGCTGCTGTAAATAGCGCTGGCACGCGTGCATTCATAGAAAATGAGGGGCAGGTGGAGACAAAATTTGGATTTAGCTAGGTCTTATTTTCGGGGTAGGGCTTATTTTGGACCGTCCTAGAGAAGTAAGGGTAGGTCTTATCATCGGGGTAGGTCTTATTATCGGGGAAACACTGTATATGAAAAACAAAAAATATTGCATTTTCTTTGTTAATCAAAAATGGTCTTCAGAAAGTTATCAAATTATCCACAAGCAAACAAATCGAAGGTGAATTATAACCTCCTTTTCAGTGGTAAGTACAGAATGGAAAATCCCCCAGTAATGACATGTAATGAACATTGTAATGACTCTTAAAAAAACAAAGACTAATAAACAGATTTGTTCAAGTGATTGGCCAAAATAATGGCACATAATTGTGTGGGAAGGAACTCTGACCTCCTGAGAATTAAATATATAATTAATCGTGTGTTGCATGGAAAAGAAACATTTTCACTGAAGTTGAAGTTGTTAAAAAGTGCCACTGCCATTTTCCTACTTAGCCATCGCAGTCATGTACTGAGAGGATCTGTGCTAGTCCTGTGAAATTCACACAGCCATGAACTTAATTGGCCCATGATGTACACAATAATACAGTTTGCGCACTTATGTAATAATTGCCCAATAGCAGTTCTTTATTCCTAATTTCCATTAAGATTTTCACTTTCATGTTTGCTCAAAGAATTTTAATTGATCAGCAGGGACCACAGTGGTAACAGCAGCAGTGGTGGAGGGACAGAAAACTGCCAAACTGAAAAGCACACTTAAACTCCACTTCAAGTTTGATTCAATGTCTCTGGTCCTCTACAGCTCAAGAGAAAGTGAGGTGAGAAAGTAATGCAACCTGATCTCTGGGAATTGTGCAATATGTTTCAGCTAGCACTGAAATGACATAGTTGTTATGGTTAAAGCATTTGTAGAAAGTCTTCTTGGAAAAACATGCTTTCCTATGGTTAATTCATTCATCATCTTCCGCTTGTTCCGGAGTCGGGTCGTGGGGGCAGCAGCCCTAAGCAGTGACTTCCAGATGCCACTTCCTCCAGCTCTTCCAGGGGGATGCCAAGGCGTTCGCAGACCAGCCGAGAGATGTAGTCCCTCCAGCGTGTTCTGGGTCGGCCCCGGGGTCTTCTCCCGGTCGGACATGCCCG
>JAOUQZ010000034.1:4970766-4999070 GCA_028564935.1 Neosilurus hyrtlii
TTTTTTTTTTTTTTTTTTTTTTTTTTTTTTTTCCAAAGAGAGAGAGGTCTCTCAAAGTTAGATCTCAGTTAAGCAGACATATTTGAGGCAGGGGTGGAAATTAACACTAGTGGGCTGGCCCATGGCAAGTCAAAAATCTGTAGGGCAAGTGAAATTAGCTAGCAAGTCATCTTGCTGGCCACCTGCCAAGTCTAACAGGCAGAGGAGTGTTCCTGACCAGTAAGTATGAAGGTGGACTAGTAGTTTCATTATTCCGCTAGTTATTATTATAACTTTTTATTATTATATTATTATTGTTGGCCAGTAGCCTAGTTTCGCTAAATTCCACCCCTGTTGAGGTGTGGCTATTAAATAACGAGACTAATGCTCGGATTAAATTTTACTAAAGAAACTACATTTCAACTGTTTTTCTCTTTAATATTTTCCCTTTCTGCAACTACATACCTCAATCTGATCTTCCAGTGATCAAAAGAGTGCTAGATTGGGTGGCGTATCGACAAGGTGCGTGACTGTCAACTGGAGATCGCAATCCATGTTGATGCCGCAGCCATCCATGCCCGGGTGTCCATGGGAGCTAATTGGCCGGGCTCTCACGTGAGGGAGGGCTGGCGTACCCTTCCCTGTTACTCACAGCAATCACCAGCCACTCCATGAGCGTTTGTAAACTCATTCTTGCAAAAGGGGCGGGTAGTGCTTTCCCTACAAATACGTTATACAGTCTTTAAATGCGCATGTTCGTAAAGAGGTGTGTGCAGTCACAGAGGAGGCATGTGCATGCTTACGCCCAACCCTGGTTGGTGGTGGTCGCAACACTTGGCAGGTGGAAATTGGATAAGACTAAAATTAGGGGTGGAAAAAAGGGGAGGGGTGCAAGGTCATGTGAATAGGGAGCTTCACCAAGTGTACAGCTGCAAGCACCGATTCTTGGGGTCCAAGCGAAGAGTCTAATCAAGAGTACAGGTGGTGATCAAAAGGAGATGATGAAGAGAAGGGTTAGTGAGGAAGAAGAGTGGTGAGTCCTTCTTTTGGCAGTTTTAAACGAGACCTCTTGAACTTGTTAGTTCTCCATAGTGTTTGTTCTCTATAATTACACCTTTAATGTCAAAGAAAACCACCATGGCCTTGAACTTGGATTTGCTTTTTGAGTTTTCTTCATCTTTACTTATGGTGTTTTCAAATACATTGACTGAGGATTCTTCTTGGAATCATACTGGAAGATTGACTACCATAAACACATACATGTTATTTAATAGCCAAACTTTGTATAGTCTTAAAATCAGTTAGTATTTTTGTTCAAGGGTGTATAATATTCTACTTGTGCTTTGCTTTACCTTTGCAGCTTTTGGATGGATCTGGTTGCTGTGAAATCAACTAATTAAGTCCTTAACCATCTGTGAAAATTCATTTCCTCCTTTATGTGCAGCATGTCTTTCTTTCTGTCCTGAATGCAGTATATTTCCACTCCCAAATGAAAACTGTCAAAACACTGACTGGCTTTGTCGTAGATCTTGGTTCTCTGATACATTTGGGCTGGAAAATATGACGATAATGAGTATCATGGATAATACTGGCTCCACGTTTAATAATGTATTTTTACACAATAAATAACACTTTCAGTGTATGCACTATGTGAAAGTAGATTTATTGTTAATACCCTATAATATCATGATATTTTTGCCATATTGTCCACCTCTTCTGTGTATACAGCATGTGAACTGTTCCTTTCTGTCCTTTGAAATAAGTCTGGGTAATGTGAACTATGCTGTTATACTTTATTTATTTATTGCCCTTTTCTCTCTCAGACTGCTCTTGCTTTTTGCTAATTCTGCTAACACCAGCAAGGCAGTAATAGCATTCGCCAAACTCTTGTCACACTCTGTAGCATCTTCAGTTTACAGTGTAATGATTCGAAGTTGCTGTCTGTCTCACTCTGTTAGCTCTCAGAAGCTGGAGATGGATGAGCTGGGTCCTGGCAAGGCCATCTACTACACGTGGGCCGAACCCACAGGATCTCGAATTCTCTGTTGGAAATGGGGATCCTACAGTGGTGAGCTAAAGTATGAGAAGGTAAGGACACACATGAACGTAGAAGCAGTGCGTAAAGCTTTGCAGATGGGATATCCCAGGGTGGAAACATACTCCAGCTTGAATCTCACGACATTCATTCCTGTGGGGATTTTTTTAAACGATTTTGTGCATGAGCATCCCTCTATGTGATGTCTTCACAGAGTGTGTAAGTCATGTGGCACAATGGTGAGATATTGTGACCAATTTCATGTCTTATCAGAAAAAAATTGTATACGGGGAATAAAGTACAGATATTTTAGACTTTTGTTTAATTTTGGTGAAATAATTACTGCTAAAATTCTTACTAAATTACAGAAAGGAAAGCCTTGCAAACTCCTGTTACACTGAAATTATGTATAGTTTCATCATCAGGTGGCATTTACTTACATTTTTAAAGCTGCCGTCTACTAAAATTTGTTCAGTAGTTTGTATTAGCCTGTTTTTAAAAGACCGGAATAGTCCAGTTTCTGAAATTGCGAGAATTGGATGTGGACACATTAGTTAGAATATGGCAGGATAATAGCATAAATAACAGTGTACAGATATTAAACTAACAAATGAGATATAAACGAGTGAACTTCTGAATAAAATGAATATAGTTACTTTGTTATTGTTGGCACCAATGTGTATCTGTGAATTTGTCAGTGACTCGCCTTTTACATAACAATAATATATAATTTCTAAATTTACTGTGCATAAGAAGTTTAGATTTAAAGTAAGGGGATCCGTTTTTTTAATTTGTTGTCCTGTTTACTTAAGCATTGCCCTGCTGCATGTGTGCAGGACCAGCTGACGGACGTGAACGATGAGGGAAAGCTATTCGTTATCTCATTTTATGAGGGCCTTCAGCGGGTGGCGTTGTTCACGACAGAGAAACGTGTCTACAAGCTGCTGTGTGAGAGCGAGAGGGTGGAGCTAGCCGAACAGGAAATTACTCTCTCACTACAGAATATGGGTATCTCATTGGTCAACAACAGCACCAGTCAGGAGGTGACCTACATTGGCATCACCAGGTACAGTGTGGCGGTGCTATAAAATAAAATATGAGTTTTCGATTTTTTTTGTGCAGGATGATAGAAGGATGGCGTGAGGAAAATATTTCAAGTTTTGTAGTGTTAGAAGCAGTCTCCTACAGCATTGTGAAAAAATCTGGAATATGCTTGATGTCGTTACACCTACAGCTCTGACGTGGTGTGGGAGACCAAGCCGAAGAAGAAAAGCCGCTGGAAGGTTCTAAACGGGAAAGACAGTGAGCTGTTGGAGCAGCAGTACAAAACGTATACAGAGAGCAACCCACTTGATCACAGCATCATAGACCTGGAAAATGGCTACCAGGTTATAAATCGCACTGATATGTTTCAACCCACCACATTATAAACCTCTGTGGAGAATCAAGATCTCTGTGTATGTGTCTTTATCCCTCTCTCTCTCTCTCCCTCTCTCTCTCTCTCTCTCTCTCTCTCTCAGGTGAAATTGACTCCTAACGGTTTGGACATGCAGATGCTTCAGCCGTACTATGCACCTCTCCGAAGGAATTTTCTTTCAGCTCTGAAGGTTGAGTACAGCGTCTCAGCCAGACAGAAGGCATACCGCGTGCAGATTAACAGGGTTCAGGTTCGTCTATCATACACAAACTTGTAACACATGAATACATCACTTGCATGCATTGCTACTTTGCTAACGTGTACAGGAAAATAAACAAATACTGCATCGGAATACTCAGTATGTAGCAACATGGTGCCAGCTGCACCTGTACTACATTCTGTATGTATGTGGGCCATTTTCAGAAAAATGTATACAGTAATGGTAAGGACATTTTCGAAAGAAAGACAGCCTTTTGTGCATTAAGTTGAAACAATGACCTTACATGGAATGCACATAGATTGAGAAATAATATTGTTTTCTGTATATAAACTACGGTCAGCTAACTAATCAACATAAAGTTTACATCTGTTCATCATTTTGTTTCTATTATTTTCATTGGAGGAATTATTTCAGTAGCTTCAGTTGAATTATGGGATACCATAGTGTAGCATACTATGGTATCTTGACGTACGGTGGCATAGAGGTCAGCATGTTCGCCTCACAACAAGAAGGTCCTGGGTTTGAGTCCCTGGTTTGGGCGTTTCTGCATGGAGTTTGCATGTTCTTCCTGTGCTTGCGTCAGTTTCCTCTGGGTACTCTGGTTTCCTTCCACAGTCCATAGACATGCACATTAGGCTAATTGCCCTGAGGTGAATTCTACTCGGGTCATGTGTAGTCTGGAGCTGACCATTACAGGGCCAAAACACATGTACACGCATAACCATTCACACTCACACTACTAGAGGCTATTTAGAACAATGTGCATGTTTTTGAACTGTGGGAGGCAACCGGTGTACACAGAGGAAACCCACACAAGCACTGGAATAACATTTAAACTTAACACAGAAAAGCCCTAACCCAGTAACTCAAACCCAGGACCTTCTTGCCGTTAGGCGAACGTGCTAACAACTACGCCACAGTGAAACCCCATTTTGTAGCATATGTACTATGGAAGTAGGAGTATTTAGATGCAACCAAATGTTATGTGTGTGAGTGCAGATCCAAAATCAACTTCCTGGAGCCATTTTCCCGTTTGTGTTCTACCCTATTAAACCCCCCAAATCTGTCAGGCTGGACTCAGGTAATAGTGTTACTCTCTATACTCAATATGGAGACACAAAATGATTACGTTCAGTTAGTCAGTAAAACCTTATTTTTGTTTTAAAGAGGCAAAACCCTTCACTGACCTGAGCCTCATCACCAGAGCAGCGGGACGCTCAGACATCCTGCGCATCAAGTATATTTCTTTATTTCTTTCCGATTGAAATGACTTGATGTCGTTCTGCCTGTATTTCCGGTGGCACCCTGTAACAAATGTTGTTGTCCGCAGGTATTTTAAGGTGTTGATTCAGGAAATGGACCTACGCTTGGACCTGGGCTTCCTGTATGCCATTTTGGAGCTGTTTACTGCTGAGAATGCTGCTGCTGTCACCTCAGAACAGGAGGTAATACAGAATAAACACACTTATACAACACACACTTTTATTCGAGGCAGTAAACAAACTATTTGTTTGGTTGTTTAAAAATTTAAACAATTTGATGATGTAGTTTAATGAATTACACTGGAGTATTGGGTGTAAGACTGGATGTTTAGTTCTGTAATGTTCTCTCTCTCTCTCTCTCTCTCTCTCTCTCTCTGTCTGGTTGAGGTGGAGCTCTTTGCGAAGGATATTGAGTATTTAAAGACTGGATTGAACCATGTTTCCTCCACAGACACATCCCCCATCAGCCTTTACGAGTACTTCCACATCTCTCCCATTAAGGTTTGGCACCTAGTATTTGTTTGTTTTTCCTTTTCATTCACTGTCAGAATGAGTATGTGTGTGTTCTGCTTTTACTTGTCTGTACAAAATGCGTTTCCTAAACAAATTAGCCAAGTTAGTATATTGCATACTGATTATCTCCTATTTTATTTCTACATTTTATAATTTATTTTCTTTTTTTTTTTTTTAAATACTAAAATTGTATCCTGATTCACAATGTAAATACTACAGGCTACATCTTTTTTTAATGGCACTGTCTGAATACTCAGTATGTACCTAATAGAAGAACCTACTACCCAACCATCACTGTAGTACATTTTATGAGTATACCAGCCATCCTGAAGTCACTTTTGCATACTTAAGCCACATTCACCCAGGCAACCATGCAAAGTCAATGATCACGTGCGAAATGAGAGGCAAAATTTTCTCAAGCGACGGAAAGTGGGAGGACATGGAGTTCATCTAAGTGGCACTTTTACGCAACACAATTCCAGTGACAGTTCTTAGAGCTTATAGATACTGATGATTGACAGATGCTGCCAATCACTGAATTGAGCCTGGTTCCTCTTAAGGTTTCTTCCTCGTGTCAACTGAGGAAGTTTTTCCTTGCCACTGTCGCCGTGGGCTTGCTCATTAGGGATGTGTAGGGGGTTGTAGAAAAATTTTTAGATTCCTCCCTAATTTAATTTTACTATGTAAAGCTCCTTTGTGACAATGTCAATTGTAAAAAGCGCCATACAAATAAAATCGAATTGAATTGAATTTGCCAAAACTTTTCTGTAGGGAAGCAACGATCAATTTTAATTAATGAATTATTCTAATTGAATTTGTTATTGCCATGTCTAAATATTCTGTGCTTTATGACTGCGCACAGCAATTTAATAAGGATAATAACCGGAAACGCCATGCTAATAAAAAGCTATATATGATGATATTATGAACTAGAATAAGATAACATCACTTCCTGTGTGAATGTGGTTTAATAGTATGCTAGTATGTGTATTCAGTAGTTGGGAACCTAATTTTTTTTATTTTTTTTTTATTCCGAAGATAGTGATTACTTACCTGTATTTTGGGTCACCTTAACAGTGTTGGGGTCACCAAAAAATTCTGTCCTTTGATTGGCTCAATGATTTTGTAAATATTTATTTATGACCCTGTGATTATGATGATGATATGTTTGGGTTTCTTAGCTCCATCTGAGCTTCTCTCTGAGTTCTGGTGGGGAAGACGCGAAGAAGGAGGAGAGAGAGAGGGAGGTGATTCCTGTGCAATCCCTCAACCTGCTACTGAAGAGTATCGGAGCAACACTCACCGATGCCCAGGATGTTGTCTTCAAGTAATCACCCCTAACTTACTTTAATTACCTTTAACTTACTGTCAGGGAGGGGGCGGGACTTATGGTATCAACACTGTCAGCAAAGGCGGGGGTGAAACTGAAAATGCTTACAGTTTATAGACTTTTTTTTTTAACTTGCACATCATTACCCATGTTAAGAGTTGCTACTAGTACCAGGATCTTTCTTCCATTAAAAGCTGCAGTGTATGAGATTCAGAGGCATCTCATGGTAAGGTTCCTGATTACAACCAACTGAAGCCCGTATGATTCTGTATGGTGGTGCAAGATGGCAGCCTCCGTGAAAAGGGACCCGCTCCCTGTGTAGATATAAACAGCTTAACATTTTCTTTTTCTACAAATTTAATGAGAACTTATTTATTGACGTGAATAATTTCTGCTAATAGAGCCTACAATATATTACACACTGTACCTTTTAACTAGAAATTTCAGAGAGCTAGGTGTTTTTGTTGCCTAGCAACAATAAAATAAGCACTTCAGAGAAGGGCTCTGAAACCACTGTGAAAATGGGGTGAGGAGGTTGCCAGAACAAAAAAGAAAAAGAAATCACATGGTCTGCAAGTTTTATTTCATGATAAATCATAACAGCCAGTCATGTTGCAGTATGTGAATGCAGAACATGCAGAATTAATAGTAATTTGAATCAGGTGAAAGTGTTGTCTGGCTCAATATTTTGGATATTTACTCGCTATATGCTTAATACAGCTCACTTGATACGGAGTTTATTACATTTCCCATTATCAGTTTGTCATTAAAAACCCCAGAGTCTGCCAAAATACAAATATAATGCAAGTGAAGTTAAACTCGTTTTACATTAATACATTTGTATGCTAGATGCAAAAGAAATCAGCAACACTCTGTGTGCGTGTGTGTGTGTGTGTGTGTGTGTGTGTGTGTGTGTGTGTGTGTGTGTGTGCTGCATTACCACAGTCTTGTCCAGCTGTGGTGGCTGTGGCTTAAACTTTCTCATACGCATTCACACTTTCCTCACCCCTTTATAACAGTTTTTAACTGACACTGCGGTTCATTTTTGATTTCAAATGTGGCCACAAAGCCCTGTGGCAGGGATTTTTTGCAGTGTTGCCAATGCTGCCCTCTAGTGGATGTTAAAAAAAGCAGATTTTTTATCAATAAATATCGAATATTGCAGTATTGAAATGTATAGCCAATTACTATTATACCTGGTTGTCTTTTAAACCCTAAAGTCACATCTGTCACTTCTTAGACATGTTATTTTGTGTAATCTGGACCTACAGATAGATCTCAGGACATTAAGAGTAAGAGAGATTGTGTGTATGTGTGTATGTGCGCTTCAGACTGGCGTTCTTCGAGCTGACATTCCAGTTCCGTACCACGCAGCAGCTCCAGTGGGAAGTCATCCGCCATTACTCCAAACAGGTCACCATTAACCCTCGTACCGCCCACATTGTCGAAATCTGCCATCATGTGTATTTACAAGCTGGTTTTCTTGTGTTTTCCAGGCTATCAAGCAAATGTATGTACTGGTGCTGGGTTTAGACGTCCTCGGTAACCCGTTTGGTCTGATTCGTGGTTTATCAGAAGGAGTTGAGGCATTCTTCTATGAGCCGTATCAGGTAAGGCTGAAGCAGTCCAGTTCCAATGGCAGAGATGAATTCATTTACATTCATATTTTATAAAACATTTTGTGTTGGTGTTCCTCAGGGAGCAATTCAAGGTCCGGAGGAGTTCATGGAGGGCATGGCTTTGGGGATGAAGGCTCTGGTTGGAGGTGCAGTAGGTAAGATATGCCATATGTTTTTACTTGCATGGGCAAAATGTCTCCCCAGGAGTCAGTAATTCTGATGTGTGTGTGTGTGTGTGTGTGTGTGTTTTGTTTGTTTTGTTTTTTCATGCTGTGTGTCAGGGGGCCTAGCCGGAGCCGCATCTCGTATCACGGGTGCGATGGCTAAAGGTGTGGCTGCCATGACGATGGACGAAGACTATCAGCAGAAAAGGAGAGAGGCCATGAACAAACAGCCGAGCGGTTTGAAAGAGGGGCTCACCAGAGGAGGGAAAGGACTCGTCTCTGTATGTAATACCTGAAAATAATATCAATAAGGGATGAAATCCTGTAGGGCGTAGAGATACAGGAAAAGAATTCACAGCAGTGAGGTGTAATGCTACCCACTGTGAAGCAGAGTTACACCGGCCGCACTGAAGTTGATTTGTTTGCTGTAAAAGCATGCCCTGAAGTGTTTTATTTCTCTAATAAGACACCAACTTTTTAATAAACTATACTGAAGAAAACTCCATATCTTTTTTACCGGAGCACCATACTTAAGAGAAATTGGTATAGAATTTTTTTTTTTTTGTGTGTGTGTGTCACAAACATTGTGTCTGCCCGTACATACGTAATTGCGGCCCCCAGGACGATAGTTTGCGGCCCCCACCTTAATATGAAAGTTTAATGTTAGTGCGGCCCGTGAGTTTGATATGTATGGCACTTTACAGTGTTGTGGGCGGAGCCGAATGAACCTACCAATCACGGTGGGGTATATGGATCTCGGGGGCGGAACATTGGCTGGGTTTGATGCAAGCAGAGAAACATTTCTCAATGAGTGAAAGTTACAGCAGCATTGCCATGGAGAGGTTTCTTCCATCCCTGGCTGGCTGCTCGTTTCTATTGGGCTTATGCGGACATTCTGAATTCTATGTGCCATATAGTACTTATCTTCATTTTTTTTTTGGCTGGTAAATCTAATTATATAATCTAAAAATCTAACTATTATTATTAATAAGATTATTATTATTTTATTTATTTATTACTGATTGTTTTATTTTCTTATTAATTCTTAATTTGTTTATTTATTTTTTACATCTTGTGTTAAAAAATAAAAATTAAGAGATTTGAGAAGATTGAAAATTTAAAAACAAAGCTTTTCTTGTGGAAAACCTGATGTGGCCCAGCCTCACCCAGACTTTGCCTCCAGCGGCCCCCGGGTAAATTGAGTTTGATGGTTTATATTAAAGAAAGCTTATCTCAATAGCGCAACAATTTCAGGCACTATCAAAACTTGAGGGATGATCGTAACGTGATGTTTACATGACATTACGTCATCGATGGTGTCATCAAAATGAATTGACATTGAATCCTTGTATCAGGAGAAGTTCGTTTTTTTGGAGATTTGCTTTTAGGTAGTATCTGAACCTTTATTTTCTGTTTTACTGGACCACATCTAATTCTGAAATTTATATGGTAACATTTAATGTTGTGAAACATCCGCAGAAGTTAACTGATACTTGCATTATACTTTAATCCCTTGTTCCTTCATCAACACCCCCCCCAACACACACACCAAAAAAATGTGATCCTGTGATACTGTGTAATACTGTGTCACTAATGTTGTGTTTTGTGTCTTTGAACTTTGACCTCATTTATATGGATATAGTAATAATATACTTAATAAAAACGCAGACTTTAATCTTTAATCATAATAGATATCCCATATCTTTTTTGTTTGTTTGTTTTTAATTCAGAAGGACCTTTTTCTGTTTGGCTGAGTAACACTCTGGTCCCTGTTCTGTTTTAGGGCTTTGTGAGCGGCATTACAGGCATTGTTACTAAACCGATTAAAGGTAGGTTAATGTGTGAAATTAAAGTGTTTTTATATGTATTTCTGTCAAGGGAAATTCTACATTTTGTGTGTGTGTATGTGTGTGTATGTGTATAGGCGCTCAGAAGGAGGGAGCAGCAGGTTTCTTTAAGGGTTTTGGCAAAGGTCTTGTAGGGGCTGTGACTCGACCAACAGGGGGCATCATTGACATGGCAAGCAGCACCTTCCAGGGCATCAAGAGGTGTGTGTGTGTGTGTGTGTGTGTGTGTGTGTGTGTGTGTGTGTCTTTTTATTTTATTTTTTATTATTTTATTTTTTTTTGCTTTTTTTGTTGTAGGAAATATTAATTCACTCTACCTGGCCATTTATATAATATATTTGTAGCCATCAGAAGGATCCGGATCACTGCTTTATGAAAAAATTTCCCCTGATGTTGAGTCCCATGTGCAATCTCGACATTTCTATGAAAAATTCCATTTAGCTACACAAAAGAACTGTAGGGGGAAGGAATATTTAGATTTTGTAGTTTTAATTGTATACGGTAGTGTGCAGTGAAGATTATACACCACCACTTGTTTAAAAGGGCTCTTAATAAAAAGAAATAAAAATTACTTCTCTATAATTTTTTGGTGAAAATGTATTGAACAATGCTATTTATAGGCAACGAGAACCAAATAAAGTGTATTGAGGTAAAAGTATAGCTAATTTCAGTGTTTTTGTTTATCAAAACAAGAAATAGAAAATGCAGTAATGATTCTACGCTTAACAAAATAAAGATAAATCAGAAAGAAAGCACTAGTCAAGAATTTATTTAATGTAATATTGGATCATATTGATGAGAATAAGTAAACAAACAACAATATATAGTAATAAAAATAACAGTCTCTTTGTTGAGAAGAAAAGTTAATATTTATTGTGGCCACCCTTTACTTTGATTACAGCATTTAACCTTTCAGGCATAGTGTTCACATTTTTTAATTTCTTCACTCTCTAAACCATTCCATGTGGTTTGTTCATTCATGCATCTCCAAAGTAAAAAAAAAAAAATATAATTGCGACACCTTTAAATTTTTGGAGAAATTGATATTTTCAGTGTTTTTTGTTTATCAGTCATACATTTACCTCAATATTCTTGCCGGAATGATTTTTTTTTTGGTTCTCGTTGCCTACAATAGCATTGTTCAATACATTTACAACAAAAAATTATAGAGAAGTAATTTTTTACTTCTTTTTATTAGGAGCCCTTTTAAAAGTGGTGGTGTATAATCTTCACCTCACACTACTGTAGTTCATTAATGACTCAACCTGTCCTTGTCACAGAGCGGCAGAAACGGCTCAGGATGTGGAGAGTTTGCGACCGCCACGGTTTATTCATGAGGATGGCGTTATCAGACCGTATAAGGAAAAAGAGGGCATCGGCAGCCAGATGTTACAGGTGACATATTAATATAAAACCACATGTATTAAAATGGGCTATTCCTCACTCAGGGTTTGTTCAAGATCTAAACTCTCAGGCAAAACCAGATCATTTTTATTACTCTCATCACTCACTTATTTGCCAAATCGTTTAATCTTACTGGGGTCATGGGAAGACAACACTGCGTGAAGGTGGGGTACACTCTGAACAGCTCACCAGGCTATCACAGGGCAACACACACACACACACAACCACTTACACACTCACTCACATCTAGGGTCAATTTGGAACAGCCAGTTCGCCTAATGTGCATGTCTTTGGACTGTGGGAGGAAACCGGAGTACCCGGAGGAAACCCACGCAAGCACAGGGATAACATGCACAGAGAAACTTACAAGCTGCTCTGCTCTTGCTGTGAGGCAGACGTGCTAACCACTACGCCACCATTTTCCCCAATATTTTATTATTTCAGCATAAATATTTGTTTAATCCTTGAAGTGTATAATACAAGTGTGTGTATACATATATTGTTATGAATGTATTGTTTTACCATTGATCCTGAAGGCACACTTTACTGCTTTGCTAAAGATTAATCTTTTTGCATGATTTTTTTTACTTTTATTTGTTTATCAAATGATTTTCTTTTTAAGGTTAAAGGTGATCTATGTAAGAATTGGCCACCTGTTGACTTACATCACACTGCAGGCAAATAGGGTGCTGTATATCACCAGAAAATGTGGAATGTCCACTCCTGTCATAAGAAACAAGGAACTGCGGTCTTACATCTCCCCCTTCACCTCCTCCATCTCCCTAAACGCTTCAACCCCAACACCATTCATTTTACAGAATTATCACTTGCTCACAATAAAAGCTTTTTATTTTTTTGTGACTCATGTATTAGGATCTCAATTTTCTTTGTTGAATCTGGATTGGTGCTGCTAATATTTTTGAAACAAATACAAAGTCCGGTGTCTTTGGATAGCTTTGCACTTGAGCTGTATGCAAAGTGAATCCAAGAAATGTAGAAATTCTAAATTAGCAGCATATAAACTGTCGTACACACAGCTCAGTTTTCTTTTCATGAAGTATCCAGAGTTTTATCATTATTGTCTAAATTTACTGTAATGTATAACTTTGCTTTTCAAACTCTCTCCTACTGGAATCTGATTCGTATGTCAAGTGAAACCTACTGTAGCTTTCTTAAACAGCTATGACGTAATTATATGATAGATCGTTTGGGAGAACACATTGATTCGAGTGTGTAGACTGATCCTTTCAATAAAAAAAGTTGTTTTCTTACTGTAAAAAAAACCTTTTTGGTTTTGCTCTTTTGCATGTTTAAATGTCAATAATAAACACTTTGATTCATTATGTTCACATTTTTATTCATTTCGTTTTTCACACTTTGTTTTGACTGTTGTTTGTGTACCTTCCTCCAAACTCCATTTCACTATCAACCCACCTTAATCTGTTTTCATATCAACACCATACTTATTCAGCATGTACGTACTGTAACTTAGGAGATGCATATGAGTTTGGCCAATGTGCAGAATAAGCAATTTCACTGATGTGTGATAAGTTTCGTGTGGATTTCTCTGGTGGATGTTTGGTAGTTTGGTTCATGTGTAACAATTTTCCTCCTTGTTATTTTAGAAAATTGAGAACGGACGGTTTGCAAAATACAGATACTTTGCACATGCCAAAGTGAACGAGTCCGATTTCCTGATGATCACCAAAAGGTTTGCATCAGCCCATAAATTAAGGCACCCTACAGTGTTATCATATAAACGACCAAAAAAGTACGATTTTAGTTGTAAGTCGTCCCTATCCTCTATCTGCAGGGGCATATTTTTTGTTACTAAGGGCACTTTTGGGCAGTTGACGTGTGAGTGGCAGTATCTGTTTGATGAGTTCACCAAAGATCCCATGATTGTAGAAGAGAGACGACTGCGCATTGAGGCAAAGGTACAGCAGGCTCTCTCTCACCCCTTTCACCAGCACTTTGTGGTGTTATTACTATAATAATAGTGATAATATTAAAATATAATATTTTAAAAAGATTCATAATTATTAACCAACTAAGAACAAAAATAGCTTTATTGTACTTCAGAAATGTTATATGACCATGTTTAATTGTATTTCTTCTAAATGATTTTTAAATGCCTGATAGATTAAATTTTCATTGATAATCAAACACATTGGAAAACATACATTCCAAGCCCTCGTTAGGTGCGTTTACAGCCCTGTTTTTAAAGAATAAATATACATAACAGTTGGAGGTGGATATTCAGTGATATCCACGAAGCCTGAAGTGAATAACATTTTAGCATATACTACACGGGAGCACAAGAAAACAAACTAAAACGTCTTTGTGGGATAATTTAGCATTTTTAATAATTTACGCATTATCCTGAGTTCACGGGTTGTCAAATTATCAGTTATTCACAGAAGGGGAGGTGGGTGTCAGAGCATCAAGGTGACTGTTTAATTTGGTAACATCCACTGAACCTGAAGCAAGTAACTGTTTTAGTTTATACTACCTGAGAACATAAGTGGATACTTCAAGATTTTCATACTTTACTTTCATCTATTTTAATCATGACAGGGGCAGGTCAGGTTTTTAGTTTTTAAATAGACTCAAACAAAAAAAAATGCATCCGATAACTGCGTATTTTAAATTCCATTTTTAGTATATACTGTGGAAATGAAAAAAAAATCAAGAAAAACTAACACTTTATGGTTTAATTATCCCGTTTTTAAAGCTCCAGGTGACCGTCAGCGTCCATCGTTTTGATGTAGTGTTATCCGCTAGGGATAATATTTTTAACTCCTAGGTAGCGAACCAATCAGATTTTGCTGTTCCCATAATGTATATAATCTCTTCTTTTCTTTCTTTCTTTGTTTGTTTGTTTGTTTGTTAGTTAGTTAGTTAATCAAGTTAGGAAAATGGAAATATGTCACAAAACTAAGAACTGCACTTCAACTGCATCTTCCCCACAGGAAAGGGTGAAGTCTGTGTTTCATGCAAAAGAGTTTGGGAAGATAATCAACTTCAAGACGCCAGAACTAGCCAAGGTATGAAAACCATCCTGCTCATAAAGAGCAGCATTTACACACATCCAGCAGCGATTTCATCGAAGGCACTGCAGATATGCACTTAAGATGTATGTCGATTTGTATAAAGTGTCCAACAAGTGTATTAATATACAATGAGTTTGTTTAGATGCAATGCAAAAAAATAAAAGAGAGAGAGAGAGAGATTTCTGCAGAATCTCATCCAAGTTGCACTGTGCTACATGTTTTCTCAGGTGCAGTGTTAGTAGTGCTTTATAATACATTCATCACACATTTTCTCCACCTCCGTTTTCATGAGATAACGATAAATTTCTCCAGTTCTCATGAAAACAGAACTTAGTTTTCCCATTACAACTGTATAATTAATGTGAGATATACAGTAGAGATAATATAACTTAGTTTAGATTAGGGAAAAATATGCAACATCATGTGTCAGAACCAGCTTATAGTTCACCACATCACATTTCTGTTCCTCGTACTGTCTGAAATATCTTTATCGTTATCATGCAAAGATAAATGAAATTACGTGTTATCACCTGAAAACAGTATTTGTTATGTTTGTTTGTTATAAACAGTATGAATGCACGTCGGCGTAGGGCCTCCATGCTTTACAACAGTAGTGCTATTCCTCCATTTACACACTACAGGGAGATGTACTGTACCAATGTATGAATAAACTGTTGTTTAATTTCAATTTGTTCCAAAATAATACCTCGATATCTCACTGTATATTGATAACACAACACTTTTTTTTATTGATTTCATGATTGAAGGTTGTTCATATTCATATTGTCTTGCAATCCAGACTTCTTGTTGCTACTATAGCGTCTGCATAAGAACCGCCTACTTTCTAGCAAACATTGTGTTTTGCCATGTACAAATTTTTTCTGTGCTAACACGCAATGTTTGTTTGGAGAAAATCTCAAGATTGAGCCAAAAATTTCCCTACCACCAGGAAATCAGGAAATTGAACCTGGGCCATGCCATTGGCGTTCATCGATAAATGGGATGTTGGACTCTCTCCCCTGGTAATCACTGAGACACCAGATATCCTTAGGCGTCTACGCGTCTTTTCTTTGTATTTAGGGTTGGTAGCTTTGGTTGGTGGGTGGGAGTGAATTCGCTAGACCAAATTGGGGGAAACTAAGTTATCTTTTAAATCTTCATTTTCTTCCGCTGGTTCCGGGATCGGGTCGCGGGGGCAGCAGCCTAAGCAGTGACTCCCAGAGAAATCTTCACCATTTTTAACTATTTCTTGGCTGTAAATAAAAGCTATTTTGGAGAAGGACAGTTAGATTTTTTTTTCGAGTGTTCAGTTCAATTAAATGTGTTAAGAAGCTAGACATATTGCATGGACTGTGACTCTTCAGCTTTAAACTAATACTCAACGGTTTGTTTTCTTTTCCCCACAGTGGGTTCTGACCAAGCTTCAGGATGCCAGGGAGAGCCTTCAGAAATAAGCCATGTGTCTGGAAGCTTTAAAGAAAGCTGATACACACAGATATATACAGACAGACTCCTCTATCCTAAGTGTGTGCCTTCACTTATATGCAAAACTACATCAACAAACTTTATAGGCTGTTGCTCTGTCACTCAGAACAGCCCAAGTTAGACATGTGTTATAGTGACTGTTAGGGGGGAAAAAGAACAAAATTGTGCGTTCTTGTTTACAATTTCACTCTGGTCACGACTAACTCATGTGCATCACGTGCATAGAGACACAACAGGAGTCAGTCTGTAACAAAAGCATGCATTTGTGTCACCGACATTGCAGGAACAATATTAAATCTATCCGTTTTACTCACTAATAACATGATCTACAAACAAAAAACTATCAGCCCAGTTATCACTGAGTGCCGCATTCCGCCGATGCCATGATTAAATATTAATTATTCTTCTACTTTATTGTGCATTTTGTCAGAAATGCCGCTTGTTGCTCCATTAAGGCACATCCTCCAGGTTTAATTTATTGAATGGATAAATAACAGCCAATATATTTATGTTTTTTTTTTTTAATTGTTTAAAAAAAGGTAAACATATCAGCATGACATCGTCTACAAACAAGTTTATTTTTGTACTTGTGGCTTTTGCATGAAGCCTTTTGTTTGGCCTCGTGTGTTTAATTAATGGTTTACAGCTTCTCAACAGTATTGTACTGTGAATACTCCCTGGCTTTGGTATGTACTGTTGATTTTGTTCTCAGTTTTTCAATGCAGCTCGTGCTGTTGTACTACCGTCCATCTCTGTACCTTTAACACCAAATCCAACCCAACTGAAATATGATATGCAATAAGAACTTTATTAGCCTTTCAATGGCACTAATGTACAATTATGTTTATTTAGTATTTATCGATTACTACAACACTGTCCTGTCATTTTTTTAATACGATATACATGATTAATCAATGTATTTTGATCAACTTGCTGACTAGTTTACTGTTTAATGGTGCACCAGTCTGTTCTGGGAAGGTGGCTTGAAAATATTTTTTTAAAAAATATCATGAAATAAAACATTTAATTTTATACAAACTGTCCAATTTTTTTTTTTTTTAACAGTGAACCTTAATGGAAAAAATAGACGTTCTGTCAGCATTGCAAATATCTGGGCAATGATACAATTTTTGTAATTTTGTCTCTGTGTAGTACAAATGGATTTGAAATAAAGCTATCAAAATGTAATGGAATTGTATTCAAAAAGGTTTCAGCTTTACTCCAGTCTTATTAACAAAAAGTACTGCATTAAACATTGAGGAATTACAACCATTTTTACATAGTCCCTCCTTTTTCAAAGAATCAAAAGTAATTGGACAAACTAAGAATTTTAAATATACGCGTAACTTTTTTAATACTTGGATAGAAAGCCTTAGCAGACAGTGACTGAGGTCTTCCTTTATACATTGACATCACCAAATGCCAAGTTTACTCCCTTGAGGTGCTTTGGCAGGTCTTTAATGCAGCCATTTTTGGCCGCCAATTGTTGGCGAGTCCTTCTGCTTTCAGTTTAATGTTCAGATAGGGGAAAACATCATAATTTTGGTTGACTGACTTTAAGCCTTGTAAAAATTTTACACTTTCTTGCTGTAAAAAGATCTTCTATTGCTTTTACAGTGTATTTTTGGTCATCACTCATATGTACTGTGATGCATCATCCTATCAGTTTTAACTGAATATTTGACTGAATCTGAACAGAAACTATATCACTATATACTTCCAAATTCTTCCCACTTCTTTTATCATATGTGACACCATCAATAAACTCCAATTATCAGGTCCATTGACAACCATACATGCCCATGAATGGTATACTTCTCTATAGACACTGTAGACTGCCTACTTCCTGGAGAGTGCTCTTGACTTTAGATGTTATAAATGTGTTTTTCTTGACCGACAAAAGAATTTTACAATCCAAAATTTGGGTACAGTTGTATTAATGGTAATAAAATGTGTAAATCCTGAAAGGAAAATTGCATAAGGAACGAGTATTCTGCTTTTATAACCTTGATTTTGAATTCACTGGATTTATCTTTCATATCCATTTCATTGGCCAATCACTGACTTAGTAATCCCAAGTTTTTTGTATTCACCCTTCAAAAAGTCCAAACAGCAAAAACCATTTAAAAAATATTTTATTAGTTTACAGCACAGTTGGCATAGTTTGAAAGTACAATATATTTCTTATTTATATACTTTAAATAGAACATTTGGTTTAAGTACAGAGAATATAAATCTGTGGAAATACGTATCATAAAATACAGCTATGGAAAAATCAATTAAAAGACTACTTTTACTGTTTATTGTTTAAAAATGGTCTGTTAATTTTTTTCCAGAGCTCTACCTTGACTACAATTTTTTTTTTTCCTACAACAGGATGCTGTTAGTGCTTTCATAAAAAAATGTCGTCAAAGCTAGTAAAGATGGTTTTACTTTCTCAGACATTCTCCAAAGTATTCGTAAAAGCAAATAAAGTTGTATGATGATGTGAGAGGAGAAAAAATGGCATAGAGTTCATTTTTCCAAATCCTAGTTAGATTTGAAAGAAATGTACATTGTTGAAGCTAAAATAAATAGCGTACAGTTGACCTTTCACAGTTCGACTTTAAGTAGTGCAACTAAATTAGGGCACATTGAAGGCATTTTCTTCCTACAACTGTATTTATGTATATGTGCATATTGCTACAAATGTAAACCTTTTTGCACTATAATGAACTAATTTTTTGCACAACTATAATTAAGCTAATTCGTAAGCATTTCTGTACATGCTCAGTAAAGGACAACCAAGTAGAGTTGTTGTTTTTTTAAACATTCATAAAATCTTAAACATCATGCCCTTTACCCAAATCATCCCTACATTCAGCAACTTAATCATCAGCAGCAGCTATATCTGAATTATTTTTGTCTATGTAGTGTGTTACAGCCTCAGAAGAAGATCCAAAAAGAGCCGATCTGCTTCTTCAGGCTCAGAATAAGGCCATAGTGAAGTGTGAACCTGTATCTCCAGTCCCAATTCCGTCCCTGAGTCCTTCCCCTAAACGCTTCTGGCGGTTATTTATTTATTTGTTTGTTTATTTTTTTTGGCCCTCCAGAATAGAAACTGAGAGAAAATGTGAAGAAAGTTCGGTCAGAGAGGAGAAGAGGTTAAGGCTTTCTGGTCTAAACCTGCTTTTAGACTAGATTGAAATCTTTCAGGTTGCTTCTCAGGATGGTGTCCTTCACTGCGGCGAAGATCAGGCGGATGTTCTCGGTGTCCGTGGCACAGGTGAAGTGGGAGTACACGGTCTTATCTTTGTCGGGGTTCTGGTCCTGGTACATCTTCAGGATGAACTCCTGCGCGGGTTTGGGATCACCCTGAGGGCCTAAGGACACATGATAAAACAATGGTAAGTGATGGATATCCTACAAAGGAGGAAAGCACAGTGCACAAGTGTAATGCTACATGAGGAACAACCCCATTGGGGATAAATAGCAAATAGTAATATATTGATTTAATACACAATACTGTTGTCATCGTAGATGTTTCATTAATGTTTAGTAAGAAACAGCAGCATTGTAGAAAAATATAAAAAAAATATAAGTGTAATGTTGTCAATGACAAGAACAAAATATTACAACACAACGGTCAACGGAGCTACCATATAAACACTGACCGCTACATTTTGGCAAACAGTTTGGTTTAGACTTCTTCATTTTGCTAACCACGTTATCCTTATTATAAGAAACGAGCCCAAGCCCCAAATCTAGGACATTTTTGCTGTGAGACGAAAGTGCTACTGTGTCACTGTGCCGCCCCACTTACACTTCCTAACTCTTTTATAGTTAATATTAATATATAATAATTATATATTGATTGTATATATTGATGGGGGAAATTTCAACCTAATTAGCTTACACTTGTATTTCAGTTTATACAAAATGAATGCATTTAATTAGGAAAAGTCATTAAAATGCAGAAAGAGTAGACTTGCTTCCACTAGGGGTTAATTTTGTTTACCTAGTTAAATTTGAAACCGAACAAGTTTAAAGACTTCAAAAAGTACAAAGCAATAAAGTATAACAAATGGGAAATATGATGCCTTGTTTATTAATCTTGTATTTTATATATATATATATATATGTATGTATATGTATATGTATGGGGCAGCTGGAGCCTAATGGTTAGAGAAGCGGCTTTGGGAGAAAAAGGTCGCTGGATCGATTCCCAAACCGGCAGGAAAAATGTGCGGGGGTGGAGTGAACTTCCTCCACCTTCATGGCTGAAGTGCACTTGAGCAAGGCACTTAACCCCTAACTGCTCTCCGGGTGCCCCAATGTGTGGCAGCCCACTGCTACATATGTGTCTGTGCTCACTGTTGGTGTGTGTGTGTATATGTGTGCATGCTCACTTTGGATGAGTTAAATGCAGAGGCAATAATTTCCCTTGCGGGATTAATACAGTAAATGAAAATAATTTTTTTTCAGAATGATAACAGCCTTCCATCTGACCTGTTACACTGAAAAACTATTTTGTGTCTGTTTTCATTTTATTATTTTGATAGGAGCAGACATAAACTATGCCTGCAAGCTTTTATTAAAATTTGGTTTAATTTCCCTTTAATCACAGAACATTAATGTACTATCTGTGTAATTACTATTTATGCATTGAGGCGTCAATCGTATCAGTTCAGCGTATCCAGCAGTGCAGCGAATCAGGTTTGAGCCCATATTACCTGTGTACTCTGGAAAGTAAGTGGCTAGGTGGGAATAGACAATCTTCTCCTTCAGAATGTCCGTTTTATTGAGGAAGAGGATGACTGAAGACTGCTGGAAAAATGGGTAGGTGATGATGGTCTTAAACAGAGCTTTACTCTCCTCCATACGGTTCTGAGAAAAGGAACAAATATCAGTTCTGGTTCACTATTCAATTCATCTGTGTTTGATCTGTGTTTAAAGACTGTCGATTTTTTACCTACTACTTATCACCATGTTGGTTGGATTTCTGCATGAGCAAATACATGACTATAGTTATGGTTTAGGAACTGACCTCATTGTCGCACTCAACAAGGACTTGGTCATATTCACTCAACGCCACTAGGAAGATGATAGAGGTCACATTTTCAAAGCAGTGGATCCACTTTCTGCGCTCAGACCTCTGTCCCCCAACATCCACCATCCTGTGGTTGTCATGGATAACAAGGTCAGATTGGTCAATTTAATCTAGTTATAATCCTGTCTAGTGGTTGAACACTTGCTTTTTGAAAGAATCAGTCCAAAAATGACAGTAAAAGAGCACCTGAAGATGACGTTATCCAGATCGAAGGGGTACTCGATGATACCGGTGGTGGGCACTCGTACCCTCAGGATGTCTTGCTCAGTGGGCAAATATCCTGGATCAGCAATGCGTTCCAGATCACTCAGGTAACTATAGCACAAGAAGCAAAGCGTAACACGATTTCCGTTGGGCAGACGACCTTATCCAGAGTGACGTAAATTTGCATCTCGTTTATACAGCAGTTGAGGATTACGGGCCTTGCTTAAGGGCCCGACAGTGAAAGCTTAGTGGTATTGGGGCTTAAACACATGACCTTCTGCTCAGTAACCCAGAGCCTTCACCATTTCAACTTTTATTGTCAAATACAGGGAACAATGGAACATTACTACCGGCAATGAAACTCTTAGAGAATTCACCGTTGCCCACATTCTGAACTGGGTCAAGACGTGCACTTATTAAGCATGAACAATAATGCATAAAGTCAAATATGGAGAAAACTGGTATTCATTTTTTACCATTCAACAATCATGATTCTAGATATCAGATATCCAGATACCTAGAAAAGACTCTCCAACAAATGCCTATCACATCACAAGCGTTGTATTTGACTCCCCACCCTGAATTTTGCACATGGTGAACCCACAAGATCTGTTTTGGGCCGAAGCAAACTGGTGGCAAGGACACTTGCCTGAGGACACTACCCCAAGCCTGTGACCAGAGGTGGGTCCCAATCTGAGTAGGATCCACTTTATTTAAACTTTTTTAAAGTTTTTGTCCTTGCGATTGCTCTTTGTCTGACCTCTACCCTTAGATCTGTTTACTTAAGGTGGCCCTGCGGGGAGCATTATGCTCCTGGTTAATCCTTTTTCACTATGACAAGGATTTGCTACACAAAGGAAACATATTATGCTCTAACCAGACTACACTATCGATATATGGTTAGTGTAATAATGGAAAGGGCGGCACAGTGACAAAGTGTTTAGCATGTCCACTCCACAGTCCTGGGTTTGAGTCATGGGCTAATGTTTTTAGGCTAATTGGCTGTTCCAAATTGCCGCTGGGTGTGAGCAGTAGGTAATGAATGTCCTGGGCTCGATTCCCCGGCTCGGGTATTTCTGTGTGGGGTTTGCGTGTTCTCCCCGTGCTTGTGTGGGTTTCCTCTGGGTATTTGTGTTTCCTTCCACAGTCCGAAGACAGGCACATCAGGTTGACTGGCTGTTCCGAATTAACTCTAGGACTGAGCATGTGCGTTGTCAGACTACAGACTGGCTACTTGTTCAGGGTGTACCCCACCTTCGCCCAGAGCCGGCTGAGATAGGCTCCAGCCTCCCTGTGACCTATTAGGAGTAAGCAGTTCCACGAATGGATGAATGAATGAACTGTAGTCTAAACCACTAGATAATGCAATCCATCATAATTCTGGTGTTGAAATATAATGAAGTGTTGAAAGATTGTCTCTGCCATTTTTCTGCCTACTGCTTTTGGTGGAACTGTAAAACAATAACAGATTAATACAGTTAGTCAAAAATAATGAACCCTTATACTGAATACTTGACTAACTATTTGGCGGAGTCAGTTAGCTGGTATTCTCGGCGGCGATCATAACATTCAGCGATGCCAGAGTCCTTCCATAGGCAGCGGATGGCTTCCACGTACTGTTCCTCCAACTCCATCATCTTATCAACATCCAGCTCAATCAGCAAATCAGCATGGGTCTGCAGTCACAGATGGAGCCAATCATATTTCAGGAAAAATAACCAGGAGATCAATCAGAGTTCTGGGGGTGGGGTTTAGAGGAGAAGAAAGAAACATCAACACGTAACAGCTGAGTGTTGGTGTGTGGACAGTGCGTCACCTTGTTGTCGGGATTGCTCAGTGCTATTGACAGCGTCTCCATAGCTCTGATCATGGACTGCATGGCTGTGATTATATTCTGGAACACCAGCTTTGTGAAAGTTTTCCGGTCTTCCTCGGTGTAGCCAGCGCCGTGAATGATGCGCATCTGTTTGATGAAGGTACTCTTCCCACTCTCGCCTGTACCTGAGGGGGGGAGAGAAAACCAGGGATTTGAGACTTTGCTCGACAATTCAGTCGCAATCTGCTCATACTGCCACTGTTCGGCGTCATCCATACGAGCACTGGTTCCCTTCAGAATCTTCTTATTCTTCCTGGGGTCACCTTAGGAAGAGTTTTCATGTGTGCATTGTGAACGTCGTGTTTACAGAGATGACCTGTTTGAACGTTGGTGTTTATGCCGGCTGTAAACACTGAGTAGTTAACTACAGACTTTAAACCACAACTATGCTGCTGCTGCAGCCATAAAACATGGGAGGACTTATGGGGACTGCGACAGTTTTGGTGATGTCATTGTGCTTGTCTATTTGCATGGGACTGGAAGTCGACTGAGAGGTTTCTCATCATTTTACATAAAAACATCATTTTACATTTACAGCATTTGGCAGACACCCTTACCCAGAGTGACTTACATTTTTATACTACTGAGCAGTTGAGGGTTAAGAGTCTTGCTCAAGGGCCCAACAGTGGGAGTCTGTTGGTACTGGAGCAGGAATTGGGCCTTGGACCTTCGGATTAATAATCCAGAGCATTGTCCACTTAGCCACCACTAAGCCCTCCATGATTTGGTCTCTTCTACAGGTGTGTTTAAAGTCCCACACCCTTGAATTTAGTGATGTAAATTATGCTAAGCTAATAACTAACATCTGTAATTAAGACCATAACATATTCCAGTCGCTCAAGTTATATAATGCTGAAATATGTTAATAAGTAAATACCCCGATAACTCGTACAGCTATTAGTGGGGCTGTGTAGTGGAAATCTGTGGAAAGGTTCATTTTGTGATACAAGCATGAAATTGTCAATATTCAAGTTTTTTTCTTACTCGATGACTCTAATTCCACAATGGTTTATTAGAAGGAATGTACATTTCAATTGTTATTTTATCATTTATGGAAGAAATTTATTACCATTCTATTAAAATATTCAGTTTCACAAAACAGGGGAAGTGGTGGCCTGGTGGTGGGGTGCTGGATTACTGATCCCAAGGTCGGGGGTTCAAACCACTATCAGCGGGTTGTCGCTGCTGTCCCCCCAGTGCAGCTAACTGGGTTATCAAATGCCAGACATGTCTCTCACTGCCTGCGGTGAGAGGCACGTAAAAGAACTATTGCTAATTTTCACCATTTTCCCCTGTAATGACTTGGTGAGCTGTCCAAGGTGTACTCTGCCCTCCTCCAGAGTTGTCTGAGATGGGCATCAGCCTCCCTGCAACCCTGATTAGGATTAAACGGTTCAGACAGTGGGTGAATTCAAAAAACGCTGGCATATTCTGTTGAATTTTTGTCCTGATAGAGTTTCTAACCCAGACTTTATTATAGAACTGATGTGATGATATTGTAATAGGAGAGAAATCCATCGTTCTCCAGAGTTTTGTTCTTTTCTGGAATATGTGATACTTTCAATGTGAATTTCTCCAAAATACAGTATTACCAGCCATATGAAAGGTTGACCAGAGACATGATCCAAATGAAAGAAGAAATCACAAAAGTGCATCAAGTGACTGATACCATGTAAAAATTCAAAATGTTTTAAGAACTGACAAAAAAAAGATTTTGGTGTCACTACAATAATAGAAAGAGGATTTTTCATCCTCTTGTTGTACACAAATTTGGTACGAGGTGTTTAAGTGAAGCTCCATGTAGTAAAAACTAAACTAAACAGTTTTGAATTGGCAGAAAGGTGGCCATTTAAAAAAATTTAAAAAATGTAATGGCCAAAATGATGCGATGATGAGTGTCATTTAAACCTCTGTACCAAACTTCATCCATGTATCACCATCTGAATCCACCAAACTGTCTATAGCCACACATATTTACATAGGAACGCCCCCCCCAACCCGCTGCAATGTCCAGGCTCACTTTCACTCTGGTTCTATCTCACACACACACATAATAAATGGAGTCCAAACATTTCAAACGACAAAGCTAAATATGACCACACGTTGGGTTCCCTGCACACAGGTTCATCCTGATCTTTATTTCTACATTTGCACATTTAACATCTTGCCGGAAATTGAACACTGGAATGATTCATGATGGATTCAGAATCTAAACTGTAACTTCGACAAAATGAGCAATATTCTTTATGTGCAGCCGCCGCTACCAGCCTACGCTATTTGTTAAACAAATTGGATGTGTGTGTGAGGGACAGAAACAGAGACAACGCACGAGTGTACCCACATGCGGGGTTTTTTCTAGAAGCACAACCAACAAAGGGAAAAGTAATGTGCATAAAATTAATCACAGTAATATTTCATACATGCTTTACGCCCATACACGCTCACAGTAGGCTTTTTTTTTTTTCAGCTCATACTGGATGGATCATTTCTCCAGTAGGATTTTGTAGCTTGCTAAACTCGCATGCAACAATCCAAATCGGTGTCATTTGAAATTGAAATCTCTTCAGGTGGCCTTTGTCCTTGTACTTCTGTCCTTTGCATGAATTAGCATCGCACGAATTTCGAATTGACGTCAGAATGCATAGAACAAATGAAAATGACCAGATTTGAATGAGTTTGACTTTTGGTGACCAGGACCAAGTGTCCTCGCAATGCGAGTTATATAAGAGCAAGTTACATGAAGTATTACATGATTTTCGATTTCGGAGTAGATTTGAGGTCTGGTTTGGTGCAGTTTGTGTCACGTTGGTATTACAGTTAAACTATATTGTTTATCACAAGCTAAAAGGTATTTTAAACATGGGTCATTGTCCTGTCTTTTTATTGTCCTATTTTAATTCAAATCCTTCATAAACCATTCTTTTTTTTATTTTTCCACACTTCTTTGGCAGCATTAGAGGTTAATAAACACTGTACATTTATGTAACTCTGTTACCTGAACATATCCACTACTATGAAAAATTTGGAGTAATCCCCAAGTCACCAGGAAGTTGCATCATCTGAATTTCCTGAAGATCATAAGTAAAAGGAAAGGCAATTCTCCCATATGATTTTGATGATAAATGATTAAAAATAACAATAATAATCAGTAAACTTTCTGAACTACATTTCATGCATTTCTGCTAAAACATTCAAGTGTGTAACTTTCAGCCTTGGTAAAGTAAAATGTTAGTGATGGAATCATGTAAAGTTAATGTTGGTGAAATAGAAATTTTTTTTAATTAAAAAATTAATTATGAAAAGAAATGTACAATTTACAAAGGCTAAATGGGACCGCAGTCATGAAATAACTGTTTTAATTTTTTTTTTTTTTTTTTACTAGAATTCGCTTTATTTTAATCCACCCACTTTGCCGAAATGATGGTTTTTAAATTGCTAATTTAACACAGATAATAAACTAGGTTTGGTTACAGTGCTACTAAATGCCAGTAATATGTCTACTGTATTCACGTTTAGTGCTGTGAACTCCAGATTAAACAAAATCATTTGACTTTACATTACAATTCGAGATTTATATTAGACACTATTTCAGATAAATAGCCCAAAACATAAGCTTGTATAAGAAATCCAAGTTGAACTGAAATGTACACGCGGATATAAGAATACGAATACATTTGACTGTAAAATGTGTTGCCTTTATGAGCCTGACGGAAACTCGTGTATTTAACTCAGAACGCAGGTGGATATTTGATTGAGACACCATTACATCAACATACTGCTGCAATCTCGAATATGATTGGTCAGAATGTGTTTGTTTCGTTTTCTCTAAGAGAAGCTCAGAAAGTCACTGGACTTGTACTGTATTGTTCTAGTACATTATTCTTTTTATAGTAAAAACATATTCAACAAATGGCACATGTAATCCAGATACCTAATAAACAGACTTCGTTTTATTGCTGTTATTCAAGAAATGTACAGTGTATAATCACTGATGTGGTTCTCGACCACAGGAGAGTGTTTTCTTAACACACACACACAGAGAGAGAGAGAGAGAGAGAGATTACTATTTTTAATTACTATTTATAGCTGCTATAGCGCAAGTGATAATATGAACTAATATATCATATGGCTGCACCACAACCATAAATGTAATTATAAGGGTTATTTAAAAAGGGCATGATGATTTTTTTATTACTAAATTATCATTTTATTTATAAATTTTAGTAATCATTGACCAATTGCTGTGTTACTCCCAGATTTAAAGACCAGTTGTGATCTCTTACATAACACATTTGCATTTAACATTCAAAGGGTGGAGGACTTGCTGAAGGACTCAATGTCGGCTCAGCCTTCTGACATAGTTCTGCTAATCTGTCCTTCCAGATCATATGTGGGTATCATCGAAATATGATTTATATTAAAGGTATATTTTAGCTCTCTTACCATCTTTCTAACCATACAAAAGCAGTTAGATATACATATGTAGCTTATTTTGTTAGAAAATGTTTTTTATTTGTTTCATTATTTATCCATTAAATTGATTTGTAGGTCCAGCAGGTAAGTTCACATAATGTAAAGCAGTGGTTCCTAAAGTTTTTGTAACATTTTTGTTATTGTGTTAGAAATCACAACCATCATGATTAAAGTATATTTAATCTTTCCAAAGTTCTTATACTTCTTAACCTGTTTGCCTGTGTGTCCGACTGTTCTGAATCAACTACTGAGGTTTCTTTATTGTGCTATTTATCCATTTATCTATCTCTCTCTCTCTCTCTCTCTCTCTCTCTCTCTATATATATATATATAT
>JAOUQZ010000034.1:5000886-5022687 GCA_028564935.1 Neosilurus hyrtlii
ACACACACACACACACACACACACACACACACACGCATATATATATATATATATATATATGTTTTTTTTTTTGGGTGTGTTTTTGTGTGAGAAACTCGTGTGTCACAGCTCGTAAATGTCTAGTGGAATCGAATTCATAAAAAGAAACAGAGAAAAACAACTTATTTAGTCGACCTTGTTTTTAAGCTACTAAAAAAAGTTGTTTTTCTCATAATTAAAGAAATCAGTTTTTTGCAAACAAGCTCTACAAATGGATACACTGGTCGAGTTTTCTTCAGAAAATCAGTGTTACACCAATTTCTGTAGTGAAGAAACCTGTAAGAAATGTGACAGTAAAATATCAACCGTATGTATCTGTGACGTAACTTGAATGAATCGGATCAAAACTGATGCGATGATAAATTTCTACATGAACCTGTGAACATTTCACACGGTTTCTTTGCATGAAAACGAGCAGGCGATGGTTCACACCCAAAATTCACATGTACTTCCTGTGTTGTCTGAGACAAATTTCATACATCTTTTTTGTTTGATTGTTTGTTTGTTTTTTCTAGAAGTAATTCCATTTCTCAGATTGTACCTGCTCTCAGGAACAATTATTTACGCTTACTGCAGATCGTACCAAAGAAGGTCATGCTTTCTTGAGGTTGCTACGCAAGTTCGTACATGTGTACTTATCTCCAGGTTTTACCAGATGTCACGACACATCATTTACACGTTCACTGACGATGTGGAAGATACGACCTCCTATTAGGTACTTTTAATGTTTGGTTCGTGATAGAGACCTTCAGTGAATTAAGATGGTAGGTAGGAAAGTTGTGGTCATCTGTGGCCTGTGATGTTAGATGGCGTTAAAAATAAAGGTATAATCTCAAAAATGGAGGCACCAGTGAGATCCTATAATGGTACAAATGCTTGACACTAGGGGTTACCTTCCAGTGCCGAATCATTTTACTACCTTATTGAATTAACTAGTAACTAACAGGCTATGAATTCTTGCGGATATTCCTCCGGATAGCTTCAGGCCGCATTCGGCTTGAAACGGTGTTCTACTGGTCTATTTTTGCTTGTCCGAAGATCTCTTAAAATACGACACCGTGCTTCATATATGCGTACGTTCTTTTCTTGTTCCTCCATTTCTGAGAGTGGAGTCAACTGGATTTTTATGGTAGCTTGAAAGTTAGACCAGCTTTAGCGTCTTATCTCTTCCCTGGGGAGGTGCACGTGGTAGGAATTAGGGTCGACTTAGGGCCTAAAAAATGAGGGGTTTTATTTATTTACTTACTTTTTTTACACCCAAACTCATCGCAACCGGTTCCTGGATGGGACGCTAGTCTATCGCAGGTTACTGTCCTAATATTTTAACCGGTGCCCATTAAAAATACTACTGCCAGGGGACTCGAACCCATGACCTCTTGATCATGGTGATGGTGCACTGGTTATGCGGGTAGATTGTGATTGATGAAGGGTTAGATGAAGGTGGTGTGATGGCTTACCCAGCAGAAGGAGTTTCAGTTCCCTCCTGGAGTCGTTCTTATCACGCCGGAGCTGCTTTTCGATCTCCTGGTTGATCCTCCGGCGCTCTTTCTCCTCCGCGGATAAACAGCACCCCGCCATCACTTCTCACTCTCCCGAAACGCACCTTTACTCCCCTTTTTCCCGCGAAAAGAAAAGACACCTACTTTAAACGCCTGCTTTCTTCTCCTTGATCTCGGCTACCTTTGATCTGCTGCGCTTTTAAGTCATGCGCGCGCTCCACTCCGCCTTTGATCTCACTCAGGTTTAAAAATCACGCTTTGCCGAATAGTTTCCGTTATTCGTTTCCCTTCTTCCTTTTTCTTCCTACCATCCTACTGCGTTCTGGGTCTGTCTCCGTCTCGGTGGCCCTGTGTCCCAAAGACAGGCAGTATTAGGGAGGGGAAAGTGGTGGAGTCAAGACTGAAAGGCGCTAAGTGACAGCATGTGCTCATTTGCGTATTCATGACATCATCTGCGCTCATTTGCATATCAGAGCAGGTTACGTAGAGCCTGGATTTGCTGAAGTGAAGGAAAAGAGGGGGAAAAGTTCAATTTGTGGTTCTTGTGGCTTCAAATTTTGGGGCTCATGATCAGATGGTTGTGGGTTCGAATCCCTGTTAGACCCCCACCGTGCTAAGACCCCTGGGCAAGGCCTTAACCACAAGTGTGCCTCTGACCACCCAGCAGTATAAATGGGTACCAGTAAAAATACTGGGAAGGTAACCTGCGCTGGACTAGTGTTCCATCAGGAGGAGTTGAACTCCTAGTCGCTTTACGCTACGGGGATAAGATACGGCTCTGGTGAGCCACTAGGCTCAGATGTAAACACCCAACAGACTTTACCTTAAATGTCTTATGGCAACTTTAGTTCCATTACCTTTCCCTAGATTTGTTAATAATAATAATAATAATAATCAAACCTTCATTCATTTTCCGAAGTGTTTAATCCTAATTAAGGTCGCGGGGAGGCTGTGGGTGAGCTCTCATTGGGTGGGTTAAATGCAGAAGTAGAGGATTCCCTTGTGGAATTAATACAGTGTAAATAAAATTAAAATATTAATAAATTTGCCTAAATGCTTAATCTTACGGTACAATCAATCGGAGAACACTCTGAACAGCTTGCCAGACCACTGCAGGGACAACACACAGTCACACACACCTAGGGGAAATTTGGAACAGCCTACTGTGCATGTCTTTGGGCTGTGGGAGGAAACCAGTGTACCCAGAGGGAAACCCATGCAAGCACAGGAGGAACATGCAAATTCCCGGGACTCGAACGCAGGACCTTCTCCTTCTTGCTGGGAGATGGTCGTTCTAATCACTATGCTGCTGTGTTATTCAGACGCTCCAACTGAATCATGGAATAACATTAACTATGTAGTGTGGTGTCTTCTCTTTCACCTACTAATTAAATCATACTGTGTATTCAGATGTCCCACCCACTGTTATTTGAGTACAAATAGTAGTTAAGAATGAGTATTCATACAAGAGACAAAGTTTTCTTAATTTGTGTTACACTCCACCTCCTTTGATCTGATTGGCTGATGGAAATGAACTGCCGCTGCACTGTTTCACTGTAATCTAACATTATTATTATTATTATTATTATTATTGTTATTATCATTATTATTATTATTATTATTATCATCATCATCATTTACTGTTGTAAAGTTTCCATTAACTATTTTTACACAACAGGCAACAGGTCAAAGTTCCCTTATTGTGTCATAACATATAAGAGCCAATCATGCTTCAGTATGCAAACTCATCCATGGAATACTAGTTTTTGAATGGGGAGCAGAGAGACTTTTTAAATTTAAATATTCATATAATCTGTAGGGATGGATGTGTTTAAACGTGTGGGTGATGGACCAAAAGCATGAAGCAAGTAACTGAACAGTGCTGGGGGAAAATGTGGTGTTGTACTGGATAGCACATCTGTCTCACAGCAGAAAGGTCCTGGGTTCGAGACCTGGGTTTTTTCCTTGTACTCTGGTTTCCTCCCACAGTCCAAAGACATGCACTGTAGGCTAATTGGCTGCTTCAAATTGCCCCAGGTGTGAGTGTGAATGTTGTGTTCTGTGTGTGTTGGTCTGGTGAGCTGTTCAGGGTGTACCCTGCCTTCACCCGGCGTCGGCCGATATAGGCTCCAGCCTCCCCGCAACCATAATAGGATTAAGTGGTTTGGCAAATGAGTGAGTGAGTGAGTGAGTGAGAAGTTTTAGATGATTCTTTGGCCCAGTGCTATGCAAATAAGAGAGTGTGTGGTAGTAGTGTTTTTAGGTGTTGGAAGGCAGGAGCGTGGTCCAAGAGAGCATCAGAGGCTGCTAGAGAGGTGTCAGCCAAATGTGAAGCCAAAATTATTCTATGCAATATTATGTAGCGAATAAAAAACCCTTTATAAAAGCATTTTTAAACAAGTTGTTGTCGCTATATGATGCATTGATTTATAATTGGGGGCGGAGGGGGGTGTTGACACACGATGGCGTACTGATTAGTACACCTCACAGCATGAAGGTCCTGGGTCTGAGTCCCGGGTTTGATTCCCGGGCATTTCTGTGTGGAGTCTGCATGTTCTTCCCGTGCCTGCGTGGGTTTCCTGAAGGTACTCCAGTTTCCTCCTACCGTCCAAAGACCTGCACACTAGGCTAACCAGCTGTTTCTAATTGGTGTTAGTGTGAGTGTGAATGGTGTGTGTGTGTGTGTGTGTGTGTGTGTGTGTGTTGGCCCTATGATAGTCTGGCAAGCTGTTCAGGGTGTACCCCACCTTCACCAGATGTCGTCTGAGATAGGCTCCGGCCTCGCAGTGACCCTGATGGGATTAAGCCGTTTGGCAAGTGAATGAATAAATAATTCTGAATCTTTGTTATGCTAAAAACACATCCGATGCCCTGTGATGGCCTGGCGAGCTGTCCAGGTTGTACTCTGCCCTCACCCAGAGTCGGCTGAGATGGGCGCCAGCCTTCCCATGACCCTAATTGGGATTAAGCGGTTCAGAAAATTAATGAATTAATGAATGAATACACACTCGATGATCGGCGTCCTATAAAGTACAAAGTGTGTGAGTGTTCTTTCTCCTTTAGAGCACATGATGCACTCACAGTGTTGTGTTATGAGTATCTGGATCTATTCTGGACATAAAGTGATGCATAATTGTTTGGAGATTGTAATCAATGAGGTAATACGGTAAAGGAATAATGGGCTATATCGTTAAAGAGGTGTAGTTTTGCACATAGAGATGGTTTCTGCTTCAGATTCGGTTAATAATACATTTCTTTACTCCTTTTTTTAAAAATTTTTTTACAAATATAAACCCGCAGGACAAACCCAAGAGCTAGACATCAGAATAGCCTATGAAGGCTTTTTATAAATTAAACTGGAAGTACTGGTTACATCATTTTCCACAAGCCACCGAGTTCAGTACGAGAGGTTTTCCTTCAAAACCATTATTTGAAGTTGATGCGTCTGAATTTCTATATTGTACAAAACCATTTAAACGGCTATACTTCTTTCTACCTGTAATTAATCCAAGGCATGTCCATGCTGCCTTGTTGACTACATTCAAAGCATCAAGGCCCAGATTTGCAACTGCTTTCCAAGTGAAAGTATGCTTTTTTAGTCGCGGCAAAGCCAAAAAAAAAAAAGAAGCACAGAACATCATTTCCATGTTCGAAAATCACGGCACAGGTTCATCTCTGAAATTGAAGCTAAAGGTTATATAGGCCAGGAAACAGTGTAAATAAAACAAAACATGAATATTATAACACCACGAAACAAAAATGCATACATTTTGAGAACTAATACAGTGTTAATATAATATATACACACATGTAATATAAAATACATTGGGTGTGTAATACCTAAACTATCAGTTTGCTTACCATGATTTAATAAGAAATCGGTAGATTTGGAGAATGTGGCATATCCAGTTTAATTTTTAATCCTCATGTACAGTCAGGGGTGGAAAGTGATTTTTGGTCCTTTGGCCCTGTGGCTGCATTCAGTGATAAGAGGTGCGCTTCCACTTCTCGCTGAAAGAGGGCAGCACTAGCGCTTTATTTACGCTCACTTACTCATTTGCGAACACCACTATTAAGGTCGCTAGGAGGCCGCTATCACCGCCGACACCGGGCAAGGGCAGGGTGTACCCTGAACAGCTCACCGGACCATCGCAGAGCAAAACACACAGCCATTCACCTTCACATCCACACCTGGAGGCAATTAGCCTAATGTGCATAGTTTTTGGACTACGGGAGAAAATCGGAGTACATGCAAGTACATGGAGAACATGCAAACTCCACACAGAAATGCCTCAAACCCAGGACCTTCTTGCTTTGAGACGGACTTTAGATGCCAATCTGTATCACGGGGGCTCTGGAGTGAAGAAAGATGAACAACCATTCCCATTTGCATTTGTATTCACGCGTATGGGAAGTTTAAATTAGTCTGATTATGTAAAGAAACCAGAGCTCCCAGTGGAAATCCATCCAGGCATAATAACAACATCTAAATTCAATACAAAAAAATGGCCCCAGTCGATCAGCAGGTTCAAATGCAGAATGTTCTTGCTGTGGGGTGACCGTGATAACCACTGCGCCATTGTCTGGCTCTTACTATCTGTCTATTTAAAGATAAGGTGTTGAAGGAGGCAAAGAAATAACAAAAAAATCAAATGATCAGTCAAAATTTACAGGTTACAAAATACTTCGGAATGTGGAAACTCGCAGGGTGAATAAGGCAAAGGAAGACTATTATAAAGACAATTTCATAATGAATTTCAAAAAGAATCCCGTAAAGCTTTGGTAATTGTGCAAACAACTAAGACTCTACCAAAACTGATGGACTTGTTTCTTTTCATTTAGAAGCAGTGGTTACAAAAAATGTAATATATTTTTTTTCTTTTTACCAACATTGCCTCAACACTTCCGATTCCTTACCTGCACCCTTTGGCTTATTTGGATTAAATCATATCAACGACTACTATAGAAGCCTAGAAGTTAATCAGGATAATTTTTCTTTGTCTACTGTCAGTGTCGATGAAGTACTGAAGATGATTGGAACATTGGACAGGTCTAAGGCCTCAGGTCTGGATAACATTCCTCCTCGTTTTGTGGTTGATGCTGCGGAACTTCTTGCTCCAAGTATCACTCACGTAATTAATATTTCCATTCAAGCGGGCAAGTTTCCCAAAGACTGGAAAATGGCAAAAGGTATCCCTTTATACAAGAAAGGTTCACAAACAGAATGTGTAACTATAGAGCAGTCTCAATTCTCTGCGTTCTACCTGATGTATTAGAAAGAGCTGTCTATAACCAGCTTTATGAATATGTGCGAAACAGCAGTTCGTTGTATCACTTACAGTCAGGTTTTAGGCAGTCACATTCAGTAGACTTACTTTGTTTACTATATTTAATAGATCATTTAAAATGCCACATTGATCAAGGAAATTATTATGGTATGGTACTTTTGGATTTACAAAAAGCATGTGATACAGTTCAACATGAAATTTTATTGTATAAACTAAAAACTATTGGATGTTGTGATAACATTGTTGATTGGATGTGATGTATTTAACTGGTAGAGAACAAAGAGTGATCATAAATGGAGTTATGTTAGAAACAGCAGAAATATTGTGTGGTGTACCTCAAGGCAGCATACTCGGACCATCATTGTTTTAATTTACGTGAATGACATGAAATCGGCCATCACCTGTGAGCTTTTGTTATATGCAGATGATTCTGCTCTCTTAGTCTCTGATAAAGACATTAATTTTTTTTTTTATTTTGATATACTGTATTTATCCTGCAAGGGAAATTACTGCCTCTGCATTGAACCCATCCAAAGTGAGCACATAACCATGTAAACAGTGAGCACACACATTCGGAACAGTGGGCTGCCACACACATTGTAGGTGCCCGGAGAGCAGTTGGGGTTTAGGTGCCTTGCTCAAGAGCACTTCAGTCCTGAAGGTGGAGGAAAGGAAGGTGCAGCTCACTCCCCGACCGCCACACATTTTTCCTGCTGGTTCAGTAATTGAACCACAACTTTTCGGTCCCAAAGCTGCTTTTTCACCAAATTGTCCCCAAATTCATGTTATAGAACAATCTTTGAGTGCCGAGCTATCGAAGGTATACACGACTGGCTGGTTCATAATAAATTGTCACTCTATCTGGGTAAAACAGAATCCTTTTTTTTTTCTTTCTTCTTTTTTTTTTAATCTCAAAACAACAACCCAATAAAGATTTAGATGTTAAGTGCAATGCTAATCAAATTCTTCAAAAATGAGAAAAAAGTATCTTGGAGCTATTATTGATAATCATGTCTCAGGAGAAGATATGGTTCGATTGGTTATCCAAAAAGTCAGTTCTAGAACTAACTTTCTGTCCCATAAATCAAAATTCCTAGATGGAGAGTAAACTAAATGTGTATAAAGTTATTAGCTATCGCTTTGGTTCAGTGCCACTTCGACTACTCGTGTTCATCTTGGTACAGTGGTCTTACACAAAAAATGAAACGTAAACTACAAAGTTGCAAAAAATTTACTTATCCGAGTTGTTTTGAAACTTCGTCTCTGTACCCACATTGATTGTAACCACTTCATCCAATTAAACTGGTTGCATATTGAAAAACGGGTTGTTCAACTAAAACTAAACCATGTGTATCACACTGTAAACAATACATCTCCATCGTACCATTCATCTTTTTTACCGCTGTTAACCAAAGTCTTAACACTGGAACTAGATCTGGTCAGGGGTCTCTTGTCTTGCCAAGGTTTATGACTATGCTGGGAAACAGTGCATTTAAGTTCACTGGTGTTATAGAATGGAACAGGTTGCCTGTAAATGTTCAAGTAAACAAGTTCAGTTTATAAAAATCTGTAAAAAGGTTTCTTTTACAATCTCTTGAGTCAATTTAATTTACTTTACGTTTTATTTTGTTTGGCACCATTTTTTTATGTTTTAATCATTTGATTAATAATTTAATTTTGTATAGTCACTTTATTTATCTTACGAACTTATACCATTCTTTGTTTCATTATGTTCTAATAATTATTTCTTTTATGAGGACCACAGTGGAAATAAGTCTTTGGACTTTTTTTGTGTAGTTCTTGGGCTTTTAAATGTTAAATTATTTTATTGTACATATGGAATCCCCAAATCAATCAACCAATCAATCAATCAACAAAGCAATCAAGTAAGTAAGTCAACTTTATTTATATAGCACCTTTCACAGATAAAATCACAAAGTGCGAGTAAAAAATTGTCGTAGATAAATCCGACTAACAAAGTTAAACAGCTCATAACAATAAGTAGTGCATTAACCTAAAAGCTTTTCTAAATAACAGTGTCTTCAGCTGCTTTTTAAAATAATCAACAGAGTCAGCCACATGGAGAGACAGGGGCAGGGCGTTCCACTGTCTAGGAGCTACTGCTTGAAAGGACACAGGTCTCCGCGAGTTTTAAACCGGGTCTTAGGGACCTTCAGGAGGTTTTGGCCCGAGGACCGGAGGTTGTGGCCCGAGGTGTAAGGAATCAACATTTCGGAGATGTATTTAGGAGCCTGTCCATTAAAAGACCAATCCAATAAAACTAATACACTGTACTGACCAGAGTCTGCAAAAATCAATATATCATTAGAGATGCAGATCTGGCCTGTTTATTTATTTAATTAAGTGACTAAATCAACTCCTTTAAATGCAGTCTGTGGACTTCAAGGTTACAGATTTCCACAAACGCTCAACTTTAGGACAAGTTCACCTAAAGGACACAATGTCCTCATTCATTCAAGGACAAGGGTTTTTAGGGGATGATATTTTGTGCTTAACAGGAGCAACCTCATTTAAGACAGACAGGCAGTGGCTGTTAAAAATCTGGTCAATAGAATCAGCATTACTGCAACTATCAAGACAATTTGGCTGAAATGATTGGGAAAATTTCTCAACAGCAATCAATCAATCAATCAACCAACCAACCAACCAACCAACCAACCAACCAATCAATCAATCAATCAATCAATCAATCAACCAACCAACCAACCAATCAATCAATCAATCAATCAATCAATCAATCAATCAACCAACAAACCAATCAATCAGTCAATCAACCAATCAATCAATCAATCAATCAATCAACAAACCAACCAACCAATCAATCAATCAACAAACCAATCAATCAATAAACCAATCAATCAATCAACCATCCATTCAATTAATTTTTATTCAATTTATTGATTATTCCTAATTGTCTATTAGTGATAGCTGCATAAGTGATAGCTATAAGTATTTATATGTTTATATACATATTTCGAGCTTTTTAAGTGTCCCAAGGTAAACAGATGAGGTGAGGTGCAGTTCCACTTTATGGCACTAGAGGTCAGTAGTGCTACGCATACACTCTCGTAAACCCTTATAAAGCTCGTGTGTAAGTTCATATAAATTAATGTCAACAATTGTTATTTCACGTTACCTGTAAGTCGATTTACCTTATTTAATATTGCTTCTTATTTCCAAACTGATTTTAAAAATATATATCGAGCTTAAATTCTTGATTAACTTCTTTTTATGAGGTGCAGTTCTCCTTTTTGCCGCTGGTGGCGCCCTGCATTAAAAACACAAAAGACGACAACGACGAAGAAGAAGAAATAAGGGCGTTCATTTTTTTTTTTAAACAGCCGCGGTATATCAACAACAAATCCTCCCTGGAGGCGGTTGATAAGGAAACAGCAATAACAAACAGGTAATAACACGAATAAAATCATGAAAATGATATAAAATTCCGGGGGAAAATACAACCATTGTAGATAACTTGTTCTTTGTTAGTTAATGATTTTAGTGAGCTAGCTGGTGGTTAAAAGTTGTAAATAGGGTAAAACAGTCATAAGGAAGCTAGGAGCCGACGCTAGCTAGCTGGAGTTAGCTAAAGAAGGATGTACAAGTCGTTTATAAGTTGTTTTCTCTGTACATTTTGCAGGAGTAGAATTAACAGAATGCTGAAGTGTTGTTAAGTGAGAATAATAAAGCTGGTACTTTCTCAAAGGGCTCATTGAGTCCCTGTTTCAAGAGCTAGAACCACATAACCTGTGCAGAAGCCTTTCATTTTTAAAGCATTGAGGACAAAGATGTAGATAAAAGGCGGTAGACAGAAATCACCGTTTTCCCCAACATGGAATTTTACAATACAGACCCCTATTAAGTTAATTGGAAGTGCAGCTGTAGTTTAATTTTAGGGAAAATCGAAGCAACTCAGCCAAGACCTAATAAATAAAATCTGGATCTTCTCAATTCCAGTTCATCCTAGGAACAATAACGGAACATACGTGACAATTATTCACCACAGTTGGGTGGATATCATTAAATAGTCCCCGAGATGGAACGCCGAGGGGACTACGCTAATATCAACAGAGCCTCGGGTGCATAACTGTTTCAATATACTGCACAAAACCATATGTAGTATGATTACGGTTGATTTTAGAATTGATTCAAGCATTATCCCACGTTTGCGGGGTGAATAAAAGAGACCCATTCATTTGTTTGCTGAACCGCTTAATCCTACAAGAGTCTTGGGGGAAGGCTGGAGCCTACCTCAGCTGACTCCGTGTGAAGACAGAGTACACCCTGAACGATTTACCAAACCATCGCAGGGTCTATACTCACACACAACCATTCACGCTCACATCCAGGACAATCCGAACAGCTAATTAGCCTAATGTGCATGTCTTCGGACCGAGGGAGGAAACCGGAGTACCTGGTGGAAACCCACACGGGCACGCCGAGAACATGCCGACTCTACATGGAAATGCCCTTGCCGAGCCCGGGACTTGATCCCAGGAACTTCTTGCTGTGAGGCAGACGTGTTAACCGCTACTCCACCGTGCCAGCCGAGACCCAGAGAGATTGCGCCATTCCTGTGTAGTGCATGCTACAGCAAAATAATTGCACATAACATGAGCATCCATAAAATGTATATAGAAGTCTTGAGACCACATAGACCATGCATTTTTCAGGGAGGAGGTGACCAAACAAATCTGAAACGAATCAGATGAACAGACCAAAAAAAGAATTGGCAAGAGTTTAAGGCATCCGTTTCTTATGTATTAACCTTCACAGTATGAGATTAAAGTTATATTTGCTGATATTGCTAAATGTGCTGTAATTTATAACTTCATACCTTGTGTGTAATCTTGTCTCTGCTCGTTTATCACTAGGTGAATGATGCAGGGATCTGCTCAGATGATACGGCAATCATCTCAGGACTTCAAGGCCTGCTATGAGTCTTTGTGTGCAACACAGGGCTCTGCTCCGGTGGCTGCTGTGAGGTCAGGTGTCAACCAAGGAGTGCTGGACTTTAATGGAGATGCCATCAGTTTCCCAGACTGGGCACCTATACTGTCAGCATTAGCCATCAACAAACAGCTGCACCATGTCGGCATTGGAAGTTGCTATCTTGCCGGGCTGGGCTCTCAGGGTTGGTAATTACTGCAGATTGGTTTAATTCAGAGTTAAACAGAATATCTTTAATCGAAAAAAGATCTCCAAGTCGTGTCAATCACATCAACTCTTACTGAACATGGGCATCTGAGCTTGCATATGTGGTTGAGATGCCTTGAGATGCAGCATGATGAACAGATTGAAAACATGTGGTTGGTTGGTTTTAAGTGTCTTAGAGAAAGCATATGACTTTTCCCTTCCAGATTGGTGGCTGTCGTATTATAGGGAAAACCTAAATGGTGCGAATTGGCCAAGATTTTCCATCCGTCCATTATCTTTACTGCTTATCCATCAGAGTCACAGTGGGAAGCTGGAGCTGATCCCAGCTGACTTCGGGTGAGAGGCAGGGGACCCCCTGAACAGGTCCGCCAGTTTATTGCAGGGCTAACACAGACACAACCATTTACACTCACAGCCTGTTGGGCTAAAGTGCTTGTCTTTGGACTGAGTAAGGAAACTAGTGAACCCAGAGGAAACTCATGTCAACCAAACATGGGGAGAACATGTGAACGCCATGCAGAAAGCCTTTAGATTCGAACCAAGAACCTCTTCATTGTGAAGTGCTAATCACTAATCCGCCCTGCGGCCTGGCCGTGATCAAATTAGGGGAAACTTTTTAAAACTTTAGTGACTTGTTAGTCATGTGACCACCTGTGATCCTCTCTTTCAGGCTCCAATAAATCCTCCGTCAGAAAGAAGACTCCTGTTATCCATTCAAAAAGCATGACGCTTCAGCTTTGCAAAGCCATACAGAAATGCCTGGTTGTTTCACGCAGCCTTAAAACGCTGCACCTGCATGGGCTGCCCCTGAGAGAGAGAGACCTTGACACACTCACTAAGGTAAAGAGAGAGAGAGAGAGAGACTTAAGCATTAATATTTTCACTGTATTTTAATCCAGATTTCATTTTTTTCTTTTTCCTGCTTGTCCAGGGTTTATCCAAGAGTGTGTCATTAGAGCATTTATCTTTGGCACACTGTCCCATTGCAGACGATGGACTAGAGAGTGAGTCAGAGGTTTAAAAAGATTCTCGTAAAAAAAAAAAAAAAAACATTATTTCTTGCTAATTTGTACTCTTTTTTGCTATTGATGCAGCAATCTGTCAGAGCGTCAAGTATTCCAGCACTATTAAAACGGTGGATTTCACGGCCTGTAATATTACATGGCGAGGTGCAGGGCATATGGGAAACATTATAAAGGTGAGCTGGGTGTCTGTTTAAAATGAGTTGGGACCTTTTTATGACTTTCTTACATGTGTTTGACTAAGGAGATGATCACACTATAGATCTGATAGAAAAGTGCAATTCCCAGCTGTTGCTTTTCATTTTTAAGTTTGTTGCGTGACATTCACAGCATCGCAGTTTGGTCACCTGATTTGTGAAATCGTTTGAAATTTCCACAAATGTCGTAAAACAAGGCTCTGGTGTGTAGTAGTATCAAGCTCTTCTCAAATAGTCTCGGACTGAAGGTCGCAAAGTTGTCGTTTTTTCTGATGATTCATTTTTGGTTAGCGAGAAAAAGCAACAAGGTGGAGACCTCCACGCAGAAAGTTCGAGACTTGCTTGTCATCATTTGTATTTTATAACCTGCAAATAAAAAGCAAATGCTTTGAGAACAAAAAGTGAACAAAACGCGACAGATATATGACAGGGGTTGCGTTTATTTATTTATTTTCGCCAAACATCCGCAAACCAATCACAAATTAATTGTAAATCAGTAATAAAAATGCGCTGTACACATGTTTAAGCCGCAAAATATTCGCTTACATGTGGAGTCAAACATTTTGCTGCGAATTTCACAATTCACAAAAAAATCTCGGGGTGGGGTCAGTTCACATCAGGATGCTTTTCTTTTGCATCTCTGGTATGCTCACCCCTGAGAATGAATGATTTTGTCCAATGAGCAGCACCAGGCAATGAGGCGACACAGCACGGCATGGGCAGAGACTTTGCGGTACAGGAAGGCGGAGTTTGAGGCCATGAGCGGGCTTCGCAGGATCACACTTAATGAAAACATTCTTATTGGTGACAGAGGAGTGACATCGCTCGCTCAGGAGCTTGCAGAGGACCTGTGGGTCAAAGGTCAGAGAGAAAGCATCTGAAAATGATTAGACTGGATAAAAAAAATATTCCTGGTTTCTCATCAGTGCCCGCACCCAGAAATTGGCACAGTTTATTTATTTATACATACACACACATCTATACAGCTATTTATTTATTTGCTTGCTTGCTTGCTTAATTATTTATTTTTTGCCCTCCCTGGGAAAACGCCTCAGATAATGTAAAAGCAACAGAGCACGATTCCATGTTAGATGCTGTGATTGTGTGAGACTAGACAAGATATGCGTTCTAGAATAAACCATGATGGTGCATCAGCGCCAGGGTCCTCATATAACCAATGGACAGTGGGGTGTATATTAGAGGCCCAGTAACAGGCAAGAAAGTCTGCTGCTATACCGCAAAGATGTTTTGGATGCTGAAATGTGCTACTTGCAAGATGGGGAGCTTCGTTGTTCCACACAAATGATGAAATAATAGAATTAAGCTTGTTAAAGAATCATTTTGGGATGCATTGAAACAACTAAGTAAATCTGGGAAGGATGTTCATTTGAATTGAATTTATAGGGCCTGCTACAGAAAGTGGAAGGGACCCCTAGTGTATGATTCGGGTTTAGTTCTGTTTGAAATAGTTCTATTTTTAGAACTGCAAGGCTGCTGTCCTATAGACAGTTGTTCAGAGTTTAATGCATGTTAAATGTACAGGTACGTGTTAAAAACGGGTCATTTAGAGTATATTGTATAGCTTGGGTCACTTTACCTACATTAAGCTTTAAAAGCCTTTGGGCTTCGACAATCACCTCATTTCTCTCTAAAAAAAAAAACATGCTGCATTTAGGTTTTCAAAAAGTTCTGATGAGAAACTGGGATTTTTTTAAAATTCGACCTTACCAAATAAGGTGCACATGGTGTCCGTCATTGTGACGAGTGTTTGTCTGTGTGTTGATACTGTAGCAGTGGACCTGCAGCGGTGTGGGATCTCTAATGATGGAGCTCACATTCTGGAGAAAATGCTGGAGTCTAACACCACTCTGTGTGTACTGGACATCCGGAGGAACCCTCTAGTAGGTCAGTCACACACCCCTGAGTGCAACGTTCACATACAGTTCACTGGCTTGATGTGAAATGCTGACTTTTTGTTTCTCAGATAATGAGCTGGTGAAATCTGTGATTAAAAAAGCACTTATGAACAGTAAAGGCCAGGACTCACAGGTAAGACCCGTCTACTTCAACAAAAGTTTTAGCTAGAAAAATATGCCAAACCACATCGGGCTGTTTGTCTGATTATAATAAAGAATAAAATTAAATGTATGCGGGATTCAGTGTCTCTGATGGCCCTTTTATGCTCAACGTTAATGAAGAATATGGATATGAACAAAGCGTTTTATTCGTCCTCTGGATTCGTTTCATCCAAATTCATGCGTGTCTTCAGAAAGCTGGCGGACGCAGACATTACGGAGCAGTAGCGCCAGCAATCACGATGGCAGCGTAAGCAATAGTTCAAGAGAATCATGAGGATGGCGGCACTTTTCATTAGAAGTTCTAAATATCTATATGATGGTACTTCATCCCGCCTCATATCGAACAGCTGTGAGGAGACTGGATGTGAATTAAACGCAAGTTGAACTTGAGATGCGAGACCGACCGTTGTTGGAAAAGTTAGACTCCAAACTGCCCTCTAGAGGACGTATTGGTTGACGTCGATACTAACGGAGATGTATAGAGGTAAGCAGGCAGTGTTGTTTAAAATGGACATTTTTATTGTCGTACATAAAAGGAGCATTACTACGCCTATATGATCACTCACTCATTTGCCAAATCATTAGTCCTATTAGAGTAACGTGCAGGCTGGAGCCCATCTTAGCCAACATTGTGCAAAGGTGGGTACACCTTGAACAGCTCACTGGACCATCCCAGGGACCATTCACACTCACAGCTTTGGACAATATTGGTACAGCCAATTACCCAAATGTGCATGTCTTTGGACTGTGGAAGGAAATCAGAGGACCCGGAGGAAACCCAAGCCAGCACGGGGGTAACTTGCGAAATTCAAAGAGAAACATCCACCCTGATCTCAGGACCTTTTTGCTGTGAGGCAGACGTGCTAACCGCTACGGCACCGTGCCACCCCTGATTCGATCTAGATGAACAGAATTATTCGGTACAATTCAGTCTTTTAAGTTATTAATGGTGCTTGTGTTGCAGTATTTGTGGTTGAAGCCTCCGGCTAAAGATGGAAATGACCACTCAGGACAGACGACCAGGAGAAGCACAGGAAAAGCAACCTACAGAATCGGTAAGATTAAGAAAGCTGTTTAACCTGTGCATTAATATTATATTATGTAATAATGAATTCTTTGACACGTTTGTTATTGAACGCAAAAAAACAAACAAATCAGTCAGCACAAGAAGGCACAGAATCCTGTAACAGGACAAAAATCAGGACTGGTCGAATATGCAAAGAGGAAACGCCTCCCAAACTTGCTTTGTGTACTAAATTATATTATTTGACCTGTATTTATATAGTGGAACCTGATTGGCTTTTATAGTTATGATATAATACTTCATAGTAGATTTACAAACTTTATTTATTATTATTTTTTTTTTTGTGTGAGGTGATGTAGTGTTCAGCACATCTGAACTAAGAAGGTCCCGGGTTCGATTCCTGGGCTTGGGCATTTCTGTATGGAGTTTGCATGTTCTCCCTGTGATTGCCTGGGTTTTCTCTGGGTACTCAGGTTTCCTCACACAGTCTAAAGACATGCCCCTAGTCTAATTGGTTGTTGCTTGGCTAATTGCCCCTACCTCTGAGTGTGCGCGTGTGTGTGCGTGCGCGTGTGTGCGCGCGCGTGTGTGTGTGTGTGTTGGCCCTATGATACCCTGGTGAGCTGTTCAGGGTGTACCTCGCCTTCGCCCAGTGTCAACTAATATAGGCACCAGCCTCGATGTGAGCCTATAGGATTAATCAGTTTGGCAATTAGGCAGAATGAGTAAAACTTATTTATTTATTTTTGAGGAACGGTCACAATGTGTACTAATGTAATGCTCTTGGTCTATTAGTTAAAGGCTCACGGCGGGCGTCTTCAGCGCAGTGTGGAGCGAGGCGTCCTCGACCGAGCAGTACTGGCATTATCCCATGGCGCACTGCAGAACGAGCCAAACTGCAGCGGTGAGAAACATTGACAGAGAAGTGGATCAGGATGCTGTCAAAAACCATGAATCAAATTTTACAATAAGTAGATTTATTTATCGCAGGTTAATATTAGTATTTCAGTGTTAGAAATAAATTACTGTTCTTATCTGTCTCTTCTTTTAATATCTCTCATGTTTGTCCTGGTTTTGTTTAGGGGTCTTCCTCAGAGTGCCACAACAGCGGATCAGAGCTTTCAGGTTTTTTTCCCCCTTGACATTTTACTTTGCTGCAGCAAGTCTGCATCTAAAATTGCGATGAAATTTCAAGAGTTAATTTTTAAGAGTTGTATATCTTAAAATATCATATGTATATATGTGTATCTATGTATGTATATATGTATGTTTCCCCTTTCAGAATGCCTCCTCCATTCAAGTCACATTAGAGTCAGAGAGCGAGTCGGAGTCTGAGGAAAGTGAAAGTGTGTTGCAAAGCGTGTGTACACGGAGCGCTCGTGAAACCATCAGCAGCAGACAGATCAGACATCTACAGGCAGAATGCAGTAATTTACAGGTAACACATTAATACACAATTAGCCTATTGATCATGCCACTGTTACCTGGCTGAGATTTCCTTCTGTCTACAACACCTGATGAGTTAGTCATTAACATCTCCTACCTATCTATTTATCCATCTATTTATATACATATACGGCGGCACAGTGGTGTAGTGGATAGCACGTCTGCCTCACAGCAAGAAGGTCCTGGGTTTGAGTTCCGGGCTTGGCGAGGGCGTTTCTGTGTGGAGTTGTGCTGCCTGTGCTTGCGTGGGTTTCTTCGGTTTTCTCCCACAGTCCAGAGACATGCACTTTAGGCTAATTGGCTGTTTGAAGTTGCCCCTAGATGGGAGTGTGAATGGTTGTGCGTGTTGCCCTGCATGGGTCTGATGGGCTGTTCAAGGTGTACCCCGCCTTCACCTAGTGTCGGCTGAGATAGGCTCCAGCCTCCATGCGGCCCTAGTAGGATGAAATGGTTCAGCAAATGTTGTTTCGGTCGATATCTTTGTGTTTACAACCTCAGTCCTTTAAAAAGTTAGGATACAATTTGTACAATCAGTGTTTTTTGCAGCTTGGTGCATCTCTGTCTATCTGTACTCCTGAAAGTAGTACCTCTTAGTTTCCCAACGTATTTGCCCCATTCCAACTTTTATGAGACGTGTTGCTGCAGGCATTTGTCATGAAATACTAACTGAAAAAAATCTAAGAAATTCCTTGCGGATATAAAGGTATCCAATTTGTGCTGAGGTGTTTCGATGGTTGTATCCTGAAAACCTCTACACTACCTATATTTGTGCACTTTAAGACTAAACCAGCATCTTCGAAGCCTTAAGTAGTGCACTACACAGCTAATAAGAAACCATTTGGAAATCAACCCTGGCTGAATGTGTTTCAGTGGAGCCGGGTAAATCTGAGCCGCAATGAAACTCGTACATTATACTAGTACTAGTTAACATACAGCTAGTTTAATCCCACATTAATTTAAATGACAGGAAATAAATGTGTATTAACTGCCTGGAGTTATAACTCTGCAACACCAATTCACTAATAACTAGCCAACACACAAGAACACTCACTATCTATGTACACTTCACTCTCCCTCCTCAAAGTTTATTAAAATTTGAAAACAATAGTAAAAGTGATGTTTTTCTTATAATTGAGTGGATGTTGATTTAATTACAAATATAAAAGCAGTTATTTCAATCAATCTCATCGCTCATGGCTGATGGCCAGCTTCAGGTCATGTATGATTCGCTTTTGTTGAATAACATGTAAATAGTTAGTCTTTATAGCGGTATCATTCATTCATTTTTGAAACCACTTAATTCTAATTAGTGTAGCGGGGACGCTGGCGCCCATCAGTATACAGTATATAAGATACTATTTACTTAAATATTCTGTTACTATTAATAAACCAAGAAAATTGGAAATGTCTTGGAAGGTGGCAATTAAAACAAAATCTGGAATTGGTATCAGAAGAAATTGTAATCTCTTTCTATCTTATTATCTCTATTATTTTATAACAGTGAATCAGTCCAGTTTGTCATTTCTCTTCCAGGAGCAGCTGAAGGAATGCAAGCTCAGGCTCACGGAGGAGAGAAACGCACGACTGAAAGCCACTTCTCGTGTTGTCGAGGTGCAGAGTTTCTACATAATGGTTTTGTTGTTTTTCCGTGATATGACTTGTAGCTTATGTTCCCACACATATGTGTAGTTTATCTCTTGCAATTTTCTCTGTTTTATATTTTCTCTGTCTAGCTGGAGATAGAGATCGGTCGCTTACGCAGTGAGAATCAGTCTCTATCACAAGCTCGCATCAGTCACTCTGTATTGGAAGATGAACAGTTACTGGACAGCATTGAGACGTCCTTTCAGAAGTTCCATGCCTTCCTTGACCTGCTTAAAGACGCCGGGTTAGCCCGGGTTCATTTCTTACTGTTTGCACTTGCACTATCGTGCTGAAATATTGTCATCGGGGATTGTTGTTACTCCTGTTGTTTAAACGAAATGTAGTCTGATGGATGATGCAACATGTAAAATGGAAATATTAAAATCGATATTGATGGTTGTTTGCAGGCTGGGTCAGGTGGTGTCCATGTCTGGCATCAAGCAATCCGACTTCGAGCTTCTGAATCGTCCTCAGCTATCTTCCACACAGCGAGGAGGACATGCTGACCAGGCCAGCAAGCTAAGGAAAGACAGCATGGGTGTAAGTACACATGTTTGTACCATAGGAACCTGAACCGTAAGTTTCTTCATTCAGAAAGTAGTGTAGGAGATCTTGAAATGTCTGTATATTAATTTACACTAGTATATACACTGCGATGGCCTGGCGAGCTGTCCAGGGTGTATCCTGCCCTCAGTCGGCTGAGATGGGTGCCAGCCTCCCCGCGACCCTAATTAGGATTAAGCGGTTCAGAAAATAAATGAATGAGTAGTGTATACAGCCACTGCTAGTGACGGTACAGTAGATAAATTAATACCCCGGCCCTGTTGTATTCTTGTATCTGATCAAATCCATTCTTTTTTCTATAATTGTACCCTTTTTCCCCAATTAAATTTGGACTGGGTTACAATACAAATTGCAATTACTTTTTAAAAAGTTGATTTGTTTATTTATTTTTTTAAAAACAAAAATATTTTTATTTTTATTTTTTGGATTTTTTTTCCCCATTTTTCTCCCCTAATTTAGTCATATCCAATTCCTACCCATCAACTTTTCAACTTTTGCCTTCCCTATCACACAACCATCACTGACCAAGGAAGGGTGTAAGCAAGCACATGCCCCCTCCATGACATGCGACGCTACCGCCCGCCTCTTCTCATGCGTATTTGGGGCGATCTAACACACTCGAAGGGAAAGCGCTATTCGCCCCCTCATATGAATGAGCTCGCAGACGCCCATGATTGGCTGGTGATCCCTGTGAGTGACAGGGAAGTGAGCGTATGCCATCCCTCCCTCTCTCGAGAGCTCGGCCAATTAGCTCCCAGTGACTCCCAGTCACAAATGGCTGTGGCATTAATCTGGATTTGAACTTGCGATCTCCAGCGCCTTATTGATGCGCCACTCGGGAGCCTGGCAATTACTTTTACACATAAGTGTTGAGGTTTTTTCCTTTTCATTTAATGAATTGAATAAATCACAAGATCAGTTGAAAACAGTATAGGTTGTCTATTCGTGTTGTTTTGTATTAGGATGAATTAGTCTGGTGATCAGAAACAATGGAATGGTAATAATAAACAAAAATTGGCCAATACTTAATCACATCACATCACTGCATGGTTATTCCTCTCTTTCTGCACATGCTCAGGCGACTAACAACCTTCAGAATGTTTCAAGATCCTCCTCTGCAGCGTCTGTGGTCTCCAAGAACTCTTGCCGTCTCCAGTCCCCTCAGGAAGTGATCCTTACTCCACCTCTGCTCCAGCCCAACCCATCAGCTTCTCCGCTGGACCATCTTGAATCGCTTCAGCTGCAGCAGAGTGTCTCTCTCACCTATTCGAACTCGAACATGGAGTTTGGCTCTGAGAAACTCCGAGAGCGAAGAGGCTCAAAATCAGGCAGTTCAGCCAGCAATGTCCATCACAGTGCTCAAAGTAAACTCTCTTATTCTTTCAGAGAGGACTTCTCAGAGGGGACGCTTTCTTCCCCTTTGAGCTCCAGATCATCCAGAGTGTCTCAGTTAGCTTCTGAGAGACTCAGTCCTAGCTGAGCTGGCTAAGACAAATCAAGGCTGTTACCCTTTCTGTTGTCACTTCCAGGGTTTGCTAGGGTTGTAATCATTTGGCCACTAAACATTTGTTGGGCATTATAAGATTTCATTGTTGAGAATTTGTAGGTTTTTAAAATTTTTCCTTTTTTTTTTTTTTTTTTTGTCAGTCAAACCATTTATAATGTCCTGCTCCAAAATTTATGAATGATGTGATGTTTTAGAGCATCTTCTGAAATCATAGCTTTCAGAGAGTGTGTGTGTGTGTGTGTGTGTGTGTGTGTGTGTGTGTATGTGTGTATGTATGTATGTATGTATGTGTGTGTGTATGTATGTATGTATATA
>JAOUQZ010000034.1:5022787-5033161 GCA_028564935.1 Neosilurus hyrtlii
TAGTCTTTATATCTATAATATATATATATATATATATATATATATATATATATATATATATATATATATATATAGATATTATTATTTAATCAAAGCCATTCCACAGTTTCTACAGTATTATTTTAATCCCAGTGGTGATCTTTGTGACGTTTCTGTCAGTTAGCTGAAACATAATTGGCCCACATGCGGCGCGCGTGCATCCTATCAGCCAATCATATTCCTCAATGCTGCTTAGAGAGACTGCGTTGTAGCAAAGAAGCTCGCGCATCTCTGAACCGGGTGAGATTTGGTTAAGTAAAAGAAAACATATATATAAATGTTTCTTGTTATAATGAGCTACAGTGTGTAGTTAGGTTTCAGTATATCTATTATGGGATTTAAGATTATAATGTCTGTGAAATACAGCGTTTGGGGGAAAGTTCTGCACACACTGTCTGGCTTTGGTGGCGAAATTGTAAACAAAAAGACCGACGGAAGCAGGCTGGAGTTAGCTAACCGCTAACCGTCACAGTCACAGTATCTTCACGTGAGATAAATGTTTATATCATCCTGTTAGAGCTTTAAATAACACGCTGTTAACTGTATGGAGTAAAAGATAAAACCGGTTCGCCACAAAACCCACTAGGGTTTGGTCGGTTCGGTGTTTTCTGGTGGTGAACCAGGTCAGGGTCTCCTCTTCCTCCTCCTGGCTGGTTGGTTAGCCGTTAGCTGCCTCTTTAAGTTTGATTCTGGGACACTGTGAAGCCAAGGTCATCTTTTTAGACCTCGATTCAGCTCCATTGTATTTGTAACACCTTTAACATTCGACCTTGTGAAAGAGTAGTTTTGCAGAAATCATTGCAATCCTGCATCACTCGTGAACACACCAAGATGACACCAGAATAATGACAGCCTTAACCAGGATCCAGATAAGATAATCAGTACAAATGTAGGAAAAGTGTGTTTATTAGACGTTCAGAAGCTCTGGAGCTCATCTCAGCCGACACTGGGCGAAGGTGGGGTACATCCTGAGCAGCTTGCCAGCCATTCTTCATGTGAGGAATAATGAGGGGTGGTCGGTTAAGTCTGTTGGGCTTTTACACCCGAGCCTAGAGGCTCATCAGAGCCGGCGCTTATCCCCGGTTTCTGACTAGGAGTTCAACTCCTCCTGGACGGGACGCTAGTCCCAGTATTTTTACTGGTACCCATTTATACTACTGGTTGGACAGAGGCATTCTTGTGGTTAAGACCTTGCCTACGGTGGGGATTCAAACCCATGATCTCTCGATTGTGAGCCCGGCACCCTAACCGCTATGCCACCAGACCCACCAATGAGGAATGAGAAGGTCATTGTGAAATAAACGCTGGCTGGGTGATGCAAAGGGCTCTTAACTCACCCTGAAGGGTTAACTTTGCATGTTTCTGTACATGATATTAAATATTACATAGTTAGTTACTAAAGAGGTCTATTATTTGATGAAATATTGAATTTACGTATATTTATTGATTTAAAAATCTTAATTTGGTACTTATTTCTTTCCTCTGATGTGATCCACAGTAATCGTCTTTTATACCGAAACAATGATTCAGTAGACCGCTCAATATCGAGTTGTCTCCAATGCCGTATGATGTAACACAAAAGTAGTCTGAGATAATGTAGTTAGACATTTCTTGTCTCTTTGTTTAAAACACAATCAACTGCATGTTCATGCTAAATACAGGTAAAATTAAATACCATTTTCTGAATGCAGACAAGACCAGCGATATTCCATGAATAATGGTTTATTCGTTACTCTAAAAGGTGTTCACTTGATTTATCTCACTGAAGAACGAATTAATAACAATTAAAAAAAAGTTATTAACCCAGTTACAATTCCTACATTCATTCATCTTGAGTTGGTGTTTTACATTTACAGTATTTGGCAGACGCCCTTATCCAGAGCGACCTACATTTTATCTATATACAACCGAACAATTGTGTGTTCAAAGGGCTCAACAATGGCAGCTTGGTGGTACTGGGGATTGAGCCACTGACCTTCGGATCACTAATCAGGAGCCTTAACCACTGAGCCACCACTGACCTTCTGTTTTATTCTGGTCCTGGTCACTGTGACTCATTTTAATGATTTGTTTGGATTTTGAGAAACTAAACCAGTGATGCTCTTCAGGTTAAAATATGGCAGGCAAGCACAATAAATAATAACTTTTGTGGGTAGGTGGGATCCGTCTGAATTTTTTTTTTTGGAGACAGACGCAAAACAGTCCAGCACACGTGTACCTTATGCACATCTGAATCCTTCTGTAAAGGAAAAAATAAATGATCCTGACACCTCTAAGAGTGTCAGCATGGTGTGTGCGTGCGTCTTGTTGGTGTCCAAATGTTCCCATATATCAGGTGTGTGAAACTCATTTTCACGGAGAGCCACATCATTTAATTTACAGGTGATCATGGGCTGAATGATCACTGAACTTCTGTTCTAAAAGGGCAACCATGATTTTTTAATTTGTCCTCTTTTCCTTTATTCACTTGTATTTTCTGACGCTTAACAGTGGCAAGCTAGCATGCAGTCTTTCTCGAGTCATGAATGACTAGCTGTTCACTTGATATTAACTGCTGCCACCTAGTGGAAGGATGATGAATTAGGTTTCATGATGATGTTTGATGCAAACATTGTATGATGACCAAGCTCTTGCGGGCCACATAAAATGAGTTGATGGGCTGGATTTGGCCCACGGGCCTGAGTTTCACACCTGTGCCATGTTTTATCATTTGCCTGGTCTTTGCATGGAAAACTTTTCTTGTCTTGTTTTTTCGAAGGGAGCACAATATATCCAGTGGTGAAGCTCATGTTGATTAGCTAGGTTTGGTTGTTGATTGTTTGTTTGTGGACATGCGTTGAAATCAAGTTAACGCTTTGGTTGATGTTTTGTGCTTTTCCAGAGTAGCCAGTGGTGATGCTGACCAACACATAAAGGAAGATGGTAAGATCTATGTTCTCAAAACTGTTATGCATCTGGATGTTTATAAGCACGTTGTTCATGATGTACCCTCGTGTGTGTCGCAGATCCGCATTGCTGCTCTTAACGCAGCCTCTGAGACTGCAGATGAGCACGAGGATCACTTCCGAAGTACAAAGCCGAGTCAGACCAAGGAAGCTCAGGTAGAGTCAGTTTCTCTTTAGCGTTATCTCAACAATGATGCCGTCGCTTCTCCGTTATGAATTCTTTCTGTCCTGATGGGCTGCAGGAAGCAGAGGCGTTTGCGCTGTACCACAGAGCTCTCGATCTGCAGAAGCATGACAGGTTTGAGGAGTCGGCCAAAGCCTACCATGAGCTCCTCAAGACGCCGCTCCTTAAGGAGGTGCGCGTGTGCACGTCAGCTTTTAAATTGCACTCAGATTCCAACAGGTTTTAACGCTGCACTTGATTCTGCCTTCATTTCAGGCAGTGGCGTCGGAAGATGAGAAGGTTGGGATGAAGCACCCAGGGCTGATGCTGAAATACTCCACGTATAAAAACCTTGCCAGCCTCGCTGTGCTTAGAGATGACTTGGAGACAGCTACGGACTTCTACGTGGAGGTAAGAACTCCTTATAAGAAGTAGTGTTTCCTCTAACGATGGGGCTTAAATGGTAGCTGTATAGCCATAACAACAGAACACACACACAATTGCCTGACATTTTAAAGCCTGTTATACTTTGTTTATGAATTCAAAACTGTCACATTTTTGTGCAGGCAATCATGCTGGACTCCACAGATGTGAACATGTGGTATAAGCTGGGTCAGGTGGCTCTGAAGAGAGTGAGCATCCCGTTGGCTCGTCATGCCTTCGAGGTGGGACTGCGCTGTAACCCGGACCACTGGCCGTGCCTCGACAGCCTCATCACTGTCCTGTACACGCTTAGCGACTACAGCTGTATGTACTGCCTGAGAGTTGGTTGTTGTAGACTGTGTTTGAGAGTATTTCTACTCCAGACCTTGGTTTATCTCTGTCGTGTGTGTTTTAGTCGAGTTTATTGTTGCATAGTAAAGGTGGGTTGGTTGGTTCTTTCGCAGGTTGCTTGTACTACATCTGCAAGGCTTTGGAGAAGGATATAGGCTACAATAAAGGCTGGGTGCTGAAGGAGAAGATCTTTGAGGAGCAGCCCTGCCTCAGACGAGACTCCATGAAGTTGTTCTCTAAACTGTATGCCTCCTCTTCCTTGTTTATCCATATTTGATATTCACAATGACTTCTGTACAGTGTATAATGAAATCTGACTGAGTTGCTGTGTGTGTGTGTGTGTGTGTGTGTGTGTGTGTGTGTGTGTGTGTCTATTTAGCGAAGTGACCTACGTCGAAACTGATGAGGAGGAAGCTCACAGTATTATAGAGGAGGCATTGGAGCTGAGGAGACAGAGGCAGGCGAAACTGGCACGACCTCCCCTACAAGACCTACAGCTAGTGGACCCCATAAAACGCTTCACGTGAGTCACTGAATAACGTCCAGCATACAAGAGTGAAGAATGGTTTCATCCACAGCATCACACCGTTTCTCTTTGCAGGTGGAAGAGCGTAGGCGAGAGCTTCCTTGCCATGTACAAACACCAGAACGAGTGCCTGGTCCCACGTCCTGACTTCGGTCGCCGGATCGACCTCACCATGTACCGTGATCCGGACTGCATCCTCCAGACGCCTTCAGACGCCTCCCAAGTACAAATAGCGCCAGCCACAGAGTCTCCCCAGTCCTCCACATCTGTTCCGGTACCCGAGCCTCCTCCGCCACCTCCTGCAGACTCCAGCAGCCCCAGTGGAAGCCAGTCCATCCCTTCTGAATGTCCTCTTCAGCCACAGGCTCAAAGTGGCATCAACTTAGTACAGCTACAGGTGATCCAGATCTCCGTGGAGGTTGGCACAGCTGCTTCAACCACTACGGCAACTGTTGTTCCGAACGGAGCTACTACGTCTCCTCCTCCCCCTACCTCTACTACTACTATTACTATTACTACTACTCCTGCTGCTTCTGGACATACGACTGCACCCTCCGGTGGTGAGTAACAGGCACTGAGTGCACAAAGATGCAAAACTTGAATGAACATAATCAAAACAAAAACTGACAAATGTCATCTGAAATAGGTGTTCTGTGACTGTAAGGCTGTTGAGAGCTACTGATCATGTATGTGCAGCTGCAGTGAGCAGTAACTGTTTTAAATCAGTAAGACCATGTGACGTCGCGCTGTCATCAACAGGACCTGTGTTACATGTGTTTTTGTGACAAGGTCTGTGATTTTAATATGGACCACAAATTTCACTAAAGACCGGACGCCAATTCTGTGTCAAATTTGGGAATTTTGGGCTCCCGAGTGGCACATCGACAGATCAATTCAGGTTGATGCCAAGGCCATCCGCGACCGGGAGTCCATGGGAGCTGATTGGCCGAACTCTCACTGAAGGGAGGGATGGCATACACTAACTTCCGTCACTCACAGCGATCACCAGCCAATCACGGGTATCTATGAGATGTGTACGAGGGGGCGTATAGCGCTTGTGTTAGGCCGCCACCCAAATAACCATGTGTAGCAGTTCATAAAGAGGCAGGTGGCAGCATTGCACGTCCCTGGTTGTTTCAGCTATTTCTGATGATGAAAGCACAACCTCACATGGCATACCGACTTAGGAAGGTTATCGCACCTTGTAGTTAGTGAGTATAACTATATATTTTTCTGTACCATGTGGCACGACTACAGCTAACTATTAAATGGCACAATAATGTTTTACCTTTTCAGATTTGAGTTTGCCTGCGTGGAATTCGTGTTCTGGATCGATTTAATTGAGATTATTGATTTCTCTACAGTTCTCGACGTGCCTCTGAATGATAAAGTTAAGAAAGCCACCAAGAGGAAGAGAGCGATAGAGGACTGTGGAGAGACGGCTAAAAGGAGGTCCGCACGTGTTCGGAACACCAAAAGCAAGAAGGAAGAAAAGATCGACTTCCAAGAGCTGCTGATGAAATATCTACCTTCACGGTACTACTATATAAAATATATAAATATTATATATAATTATTCAAAATAATTCTTCCGAATTGTTTGTATGATCTGTGTGTGTCTATAAAAGGCTGAAGAAGTTTCATATTTATGAGCATGAGGAAGTCCTCAGTAACATGGACACACAGTGTGAGGCAAAAGCCAGTTCCAAGCTCAACCAGGGCACCGGGACGAACCTCTCCGATTTTATCGGCTCAGCGGAGAAAGGTAGAGCTTAACTCTCTAAGCATACATTCTTCATACATTAGCCGACGGAAACACAAATGTTTTAGACTATAGAAATAGTCCGGAGTCTTTATAGGTAGCATGTCTCAGGGTGTGTACATGTGTACTTGTATCTGATATTTTAAGAGCCCATGTGCGTTCTCACTGAGAATTATGACAACAATGTAAGATGTGATCATGAACGTGTTTTCAGCCAGCTGAAGTAGGGCATGGTGTGCATCCCACATACAATAAACTTTCAAGGAATTTCCTGCAAAAATTCAAGTGTCAACTCGGACGACTAATCAAAATAAAGAATTCTGTGGGTTGATACTTCGGCCAATCAGCGATATCTGCTTTTAATAACAAATGGAAATTGCCCCCTTCTTATTCATGTATACATTATAATCGGTTACCATAACAATTCCTAGATCCTGTATTCAGTTCACTGCCTGCACGTCAACAAACCATATTAAGGTACATAAACAAACCCACGTGCACCACTACCACTGAAAACGACAAGGCTGAAATTAATACAGCCGGTAATCGGGCTGGTGCACACCAAGATGTCGGTGATCTTGAAGCTGTAAGTAATGTATTTCATTGCTAATGAAAACTTAAGATAAGTGAAAATCTCATTTCGTTTCCTCGTTACTTTAGTTAATTACGCATCCGTCCTTTATGTTAATGAGAGAGGATTTCCCTACAGTATCAACAAATACAGGTGATAAAGGGGCATGTTTGGAGCTGTGTTCTTTAATAGTTGGTAGAGATTAAATTATGGTTCAGTTTAGACAAGGACATGACACGGACAGCCAAAATAAAATAAAATAATTTTAACTGTCTGACAATTTATAAATGTAATTTATTTGCTTTTGTTTGCATAATTTTCTTGGTGCACAGAAATTTTTTTGAAAAGAATCATTCTGTCATATATGACACACAGGTTTAGCATTTTGCGAGAAAATAAGTTGCCCCCAATAATTCAAGTTCCCTCCAAAATGTTATGACAAAGTGGGACACACACACACACACACACACAGTCTCGTTTCCATAACTTGTGGGGACAATACATAGACTTGCATTAATTTTCTGGAGAAATTTCCCTAACACTAAACATAACCACTACTTGTCTTACTATAACCTTACCCCAACCTTACCCTAACCTTAAAACATCTTCACCTTAAAATGTAATGATTTACGTCATGGGGACTTGTGGTTTGTCCTCATAAGGAAGCCAAGTCCCCATAATGTGACTGTGTAAGCAGATTTATGTCCCCACACTGTGATGAATAGCTAGACCACACACACATTTCTAAATTGCTAGTGGAAGCTCAGCTAGTGTACTAATGGAAGTACGCAAAGTGAGTCGTCGTCTTGCAGCTTCTTCAACTTTGATGCCTTGTGCTGGAATTTATGCCATAAATCTGCATCAGCGCTTATGTTCAACCTTCGTTTATCTAAATCAGAGGTTCCCTCATGCAGGACCCCCTGCCTTGCACATATTAGTGTTTTTCATTGTTCCCCACACACCTGATTTCACCAATGAGCTAATTACCAGCTCTTGACTTGAAAGCAGTTGACTTGAAAGCAGTGAAATGTGCAGAACAGGGGTTCATCCAGAACCAGTGCTGAAAGCTTTTTTGACCTAAATGTTTATGGTCCAGACTCTATTTCTTGACCTTTTAACACTGTTTATTCCTCTTCATGTCAGTATGTAATGACGTTTGATGTCTGAATGTTGCTTCACAGAGCATGAGGAGGTGCACTCCTTCCTGCTAGCTAACATGGAGAACGGTGGCATCCTGGAACTCCTCATGCGATATTTGAAGGCAATAGGGCAGAAGTTTCTAGAAGAGTGGCCCCCTGGATTGTGCGGAATCGTGATGGAGATCTACAATTGCTGGAGGAGGCATAGCGCGGGCCTGCCCAATCCGCTGTTCCGAGAATCCAACAACAAGCACATCAAGGTAACCTGGGTGTAACCAGAGGCAGATGATCATTAAGGGGGGTTTTTGTGTATGGGTTTGGGATGGGGGGTTATGCACTTTCTGTATAGTACTGTTTTCGTGTGTTGTAGGAGATGATGATGATGAGTTTGTCTTGTATGGAGATGCAGCTGGAGCAGTGGGTTCTCACTAAAGGAAAGAACAGTAAGTTCTGAATGCACACACCGTCATGCTCTCAGTGACCACATTAAATAGGGTGGGTTTTTATTTAGTTCATCAGAACATCCATTATCTGATTACTTATTCGTCAGGGTCTCTAGAGCCAGTCCTGCCTGATTTCGGGCTTGAGGTGGGGTACAGCCTGTATAGGTCACCAGTCTATTGCAAAGCTAACACAGATGCAAACTATCATTCACACTCACATTCACAGGTATGAGCAATTTAGAGTAGCCAGTTAACGTATTGTGCTTGTCTTTTTGACTGTGGAAAGAAACCAGTGTACCCTGAGGAAACCCACATGAGCACTGGTAGAACTGTGAGTCTACGCAGAATGGTCCTTGGTTAAATTTTGAACCGAGAACCTTCTCACTGTGAGGCAAAAGTGCTAACTACTGAGCCACCGCACCCCCTGGAGTATTAAATGCACGATGAAATGGTCCCTGGAGACTCATTAATAATGCCAGGTGTCAGAGGACTGAAGTGTACCAAAATCAAGCCTCACAACTTAGTTGATTCTTTATAGCAGCTCCTTTTTACATGGTTTGTTCTTCCATGACAGCAATTTTTCAGTGCTTTCATTTGTATAAATTACTGAATTGGATATAATTTAGTGCTGATCTGGAAAGTCTAGCAATCAGCACTTTCTGAACATGGAGAATTCAGCAGCATTGCGGTTCATGTTGTTTTATCAGCGTCTCAGAGGAGGAGCGCGTCAGGGCATGGAGTGGATCACAGTGAGCTGGACAGCCAGGAGAGTCGCTTCTTGTCCGATCTGTACATGTTGATCATGGCCTCCTCTCAGGCTGACGTGTTCGAGCAAGACTGGTTGTCCTTTGCCGTCAGGGTGCACTGGCTCAAAGCACGGCACCTCGCGTTTCAGGTAACAGACTCAGAAGCCACCTGCTTGAAGTGGTAGACTTGATTTGTCGGTGTGGTGCTGATTATCTGTGCACGCTTAGATAGTCACAGTAAGCGTAGTGCATTATATTTTTAATTCATCTGTTCTGAATTGTAGGGGGACATGGAGGAAGCCCTGGAGCGTTATGATGTGTGTGTGGGGTTACTGAAGAGCCAGCCTCACACCAGTGATGGTGAAAAACTCACCATCCACATGCCTAACCTTTGTGTGGATTCAGCCATTTCTGTAGAGGAGGTACAATATGCAGTGTGTGTGTGTGTGTGTGTGTGTGTGTGTGAGAGAGAGAGAGAAACATATTTCCCTGACTGATTATTGATGTTTAGTATGGCGGGGTATAAAAAGGCCATTCATTAATTTTCTAAGTCACGTAATCTTAAGTAGGGTCGCAGGGAGGCTGGCGCTCATCTCAGCTGACTCTGGGTGAAGGCAGGCTGCACCCTGAGGTGCTCGCCTGGCCATCACAGGGCCATAAAAAGGCTACATTTTTATTCAAATTATTTAAGTTAATATTAAATCTGTTCACATTTTAATCCAGAAACTGACCTTCTGTTATAAGTACAGATCAGTATGACTGCTTAATCCTGCACTTAAAATTAGATCCAAAAATTCATGAGTATAAATGCTTTAGAGAAAAAACCCCACAACATTAAAGTTGTACCCTCCATTCATGCATCATTTTCCAAAATAAATGAAAATTCTTTTTAAGGTGGTTTTGGAACACTGCATTATAATGCTGTGTGAAGTACACACGCAGAATTTCTATTATAATGTTCTGTCTTGTGTTAGATCGAAAAGAAGTTGAAGTCTCTGGAGAGGTGTCAGTCGCTGGAGGAGATTCAGAGGCTGTTTGAGAGCGGCGACTACCAATCCGTGGTGAGATTACTCCAACCCACGCTTAGCGGTGGGCCCAGCGCAGCACGGCTTAAGCCAATGGAGTACATCAGCTCAGCTGTTGAGAGACCAGCACAGCTGCTGCTGCTTCAGGTGAAACACACACGTGTTCACACACACACACACACACACACACACACACACACACACACACACACACACAGATATATATATATATATATATATAT
>JAOUQZ010000034.1:5039993-5051562 GCA_028564935.1 Neosilurus hyrtlii
GAGTCACTGTTGCCTTTCTATCAGCTCGAACCAGTCTGGCCATTCTCCTCTGACCTCTGGCATCAACAAGGCATTTCCGTCCACAGAACTGCCGCTCATCTTGAATTGCATGACTCATTGCATGCCTCATGCATTATTACATGGTAACACTGTCAGAAGATCTAAACCTATGTTTGCAAAAAACTTCCATTAACCCAAATAGACTTACAGAGACCAGTGTTATACTCTTGTATTATGTTAGTGAAGCCTTTTCTTTATATGGCTTCTCTTTTTGCCTGTGTCTCTCAGGTGGAGCTGCAATGGAGCGATGCGCTTTTCATGTTTGAGTACTTCAAGCCCAAGACCCTGCCAGAGTTTGATGGCTATAAGACAAGCACGGTGTCTGCAGATCTGGCCAACCTGCTGAAAAGACTTTCTGGAATCATCCCTGACTCAGATGAGCCTACGCTGACGATTGATGAAGTGTCAGCCTATATTGAGGGAGGAACACTCAAGGTCTGAATCTATAACCATACTTTTAGGCTTGTTTGGATCCCCAAATCTGTCTGCTCAGCCTCCACTAATATGATTCTCTTTAAAAGTTGTGCATTACATCGGAACTGTGAGAATTAAGAATGTCATGTCATAGTGACTTTGTAGACCTTACATCATTTTCCTTTTTTTAATATATATATATTTTTTGCCCCTGGTTACATAATTGCATCATGAATCATTTACACAGAGTCTGACAACCGAATAAAATTGTAATTAGTTCATAACTAGTAACTTAAAGCAGAGCACAAAGCTCTGCCGGTAGGATGTCTCAGGTTGGGTAAAAGCAAAATCAGTAGGTGATGATGTCACAGACTATGTAGGTCAGTGTTTTTCAACCATTGTGCCACGGCACACTAGTGTGTAGAGATCGTCAGGTGTGCCGTGGGAAATTATCCAATTACCGTTGGCCATTGTTGAGTGTCTGTGCTGTAGTGACTGGCAGAGTAATGTAATACTCTTCCATGTCAAAGAGGGGCAGTAGGTGGCTTAATTGCCTTAATTATTCTTAGAGACAAGAGAATTAGTGATGTACGGAGCCCCTAAAGGGACATGGGGGGAAAAAAAGATAAGAGAAACTATCGCGAGCGCACCAGTTACCTGAGGTGTCTCGTGCGCACTAGAAACTTTTCATGTAATTTTTTCCCCCATGTCCCTTTAGGGGCTTCGTGGTAATGCATGCAGGTTTTTAAAAAGAAAAAAAGTGTAAACTCCATACTGGGCCCTGGACAAAATTCTGACCCAGATGAGGTCCCTAAAATAAGTGGTGGTCAAAAGAAAGCAAAGACAGTGAGATTGAGGAGATAAAGTGAAAGCTATCTTTTGTTTGGCTTTACTTTCACCGGGGATGTGCCGACACCCACTCTGTTGTGCTTGGTGTGTGGCGAGAAAGCCCACCAGTGCTACGGTGCCGATCAAACTAAGACCCCATCTCCAAACAAAGCACCCATTACTTCAAAACAAGCCGATGGACTATTTTGTTCTCCTACGCGAAAATACAGAGAAACAGGCAACTTTTATGAGAAAAAACACAACGGTAAATGAGAGAGAGCCCTCAGAGCTACATAGCTGCTGAACTTAAAGCTAAATCAAAGCAGTCCCACACTGTGGCACAGAGGTTAATACCATCTGCCTGCAAAGCCACTGGAAATGAGATGCTGGTTGAGGAAGAGCTTCGTGTGTGCTCATCTAATCAGGCCCAGGTTTCACACTGACTGAGTTTAATCTATATTGTGATTACACAAACTGTATTAAGCTACAGAGTGCCGTAACATTTTTGGTTTTTGGTGTGCCGCAAGATTTGTTCAATGTAAAAAAAAAATGTGTCGTGGCTCAAAAAAGGTTGAAAAACACTGGTGTAGGTCATGTGACACAATGGTGGATCTTAGAATTTTAGCAACAGGCTAAATAAGGAATAGGCAGCCCTTCCATAACATTATTATACATAAATATTGCATTTTTATTCTGTATAAAGGGTGGATTTCCCTGCATGTTTTAAAACTATTTATTTATTTATTACCAAAGAAACATTTATGACATTCATCTGCTCTGTATTTGTCCAGGCACCGTCACTCCCAGAAGGAACCCCTCCAGCACCCCCGCTGGTCAATGAGCTGTACTACCTGTTAGCCGACTACCACTTTAAGAACAAAGAGCAGGCCAAAGCCATTAAACTTTACATGCAGGACATCTGCGTGTGCCCCAACAGGTTAGTACTGATTCTGATTATTTATTATTCAGAACTACTCTGAATTAATTTTATCCCATGAAATGTTCTCTCTCAATTTCCGAACCGCTTAATCCAGCTTGGTCGCAGGGAGGCTGTGCTAAACAACACTTAGCAAAAGATGGGGGTACATGATGAACATCTTGCCATACCATCAAAGGGAAAAACACACAACAATTCACACACATTCATATCTAGGGTCAGTTTGGAACTGTGCATTTCAGTGGGCTGTGGGAGGAAACCTGGAGTACCCAGAGGAAACCCACACAAGCATGGGGAGTCCACACGGAAACACCCAAGCCCGGGACTCAAACCCAGGACCTTGTTGCTGTGAGGCAGACGTGCTAACCATTATGCTACTGTGCCACTCTTAAACGTTTTAATGTGTCCCAATATTGTGAACCATGCCTACATTTAAATCATGCCAGATTCGACTCCTGGGCCGGGATGGCTCTGGCCCGGGCCACTCGGATACAGGACAAGCTGAACTCGAACGAGCTGAGGAGTGATGGGTCGGTGTGGAAGAACTCTCTCGCTGTACTTACGTGCTTTAAGAGGGCACTGGAGATCGACAGCTCCAACCTGAGCCTGTGGATTGAGTATGGCACCATGTCCTACACCCTTCACTCCTTTGCCTCCAGGCAGCTCAAGCAGTGGAGCAACGACATGCCGGCCGACCTTGTGAAATTGGTATGTATAGCGATCAATGTCGTACCTCTAGTGTAAGCATAGTAGAGGATTTAGGTGGTTGGAAAAACGTGTATGCACACAGATGGAGGACCGGAAGATTTCGATGCTGGAGACGGCATACAAGTGTTTTCAGAGTGCGTCCAACTGTGGAGGCGACTGTAATGAGGAAGAGTGGCTGATACACTACATGCTAGGCAAGATCTCTGAGAAACGCAAGTTACCCCCGAAAGACTATTTACAGCTGTTCAAACAGGTGATCTGCTCCTCGAACTCAACATGCAGGGTGTAAAAAAAAAAAAAGGTTTTAGAAATTATTTTGTATTGTGATTATTAATTATTGCATGTCCATTCTGTCTTTCTTTCTTCATTCCCCTGTAGTCTGCTCATTTTCTTCATGAGGAGGCTGCCAATTATCCCCGAAAAATCCACTACCACAACCCACCTGATCTGGCCATGGAGGCGCTGGAAGTAAGCCAAGTCGTGAAATAAACCATGAGGCTCTCCGTTTTTTTTTTTCCCCTCCTTCCTTTCTTTACTTATTAATCCTTTAAAAACACTTTAATTTACATCTCTCATCTGGTCTCGTCCGTCACAGCTGTTCTTCCGTACGACTGCCACGATCCTAAAGCTGTTAGAGAAAGAGAGCAGCAAGGAAGAATCAGAGCAGAAAGACCATCTTGACTACGAGCTTTTCTTTAACATGCTCGCTGAGGCTGCTGTTGGCGCTTTCGCACGCGGAGAGGAGAAGAGCATGCCTAAAAGAAGCAACAAGTATGTCAGCAGTGCTTTCCGGACCCCTTATTGCTGGTGTAGAATTTTTTAAACAGCAATATTATTGCAGAACTAAGCTTGATTAAATAAAAGATCACTCGTTATATATGTGACCCTCTCCGGCATAATACAGATTAAGTCGCAAGGTAGTGTTTTGAGTAAAAGGTAAAGTTGAAAATGGAGTACCTGGAGGAAAATGTGATGTCTCCAAAAATACATTCTTTAACATGACCAAGTTCAAATATTCATAGACACAATCTATCCATGGTAAAATACTTGTTTAAGAAAGGGTTCCATGTCCAAGTTGTAAAACAATGGAAAATCCACATATTTTACTGTTTTTTAAACCACTTTTGTGATTGCTCAGGGTATTTCCTTATTATCCATATTCACCACCAGAATACTCTCCCTACTTAAGGAATTCTAGAAGGATTCCCCAAATCACACAATGGTAAACCAATGAGAAGCCTCGGAACAGACATGACTCTGTGTAAATAGAACTCATCTGTTGCTAGGATGATGCTAGAAAGATCGCTTCACTGATAGGTCAAAAGCCGGAATCATTTAGTTTATTGGTGTTGGTGAGTTTCAAATGCAGACATTCAGAAACTGGTTCTGTAACTGCAATTACTACAGTATTTTCTCAAAAGTAGCATTTCCTGATTAGCTACATGCAAAGTGATGCAACTATAATTATGTATTATACCTCATTTTAAAGCACATTATTATAAATGTCAATATCTCAAATTTTCTGCTTAGTCTGTATTGTGCTGGTGCTAGTCGCATATGTGTTACTACAGTTAGATTTCTTGGATAGTCTTTCATGGGTTAAGAATATTATCTTGTACTAACCCATGCGTATCGTTTATTTATTTAATTAAAACACTAGTTCTTAGAAAATTCCAGATTTTCAAAAAATATAAAATACGGGCATTTTAACAGTCTCTTAGAGCAATCACCCACAAAGGGGTCAAAATAAATGTTTTTAATTTTCTAGTAAGTTATGGCCTTTGAAAGTATGCATGTCCAAAATAATAAAATCTCTTTAAAAACTATCATTGTCAATAGTAATACGATTTCAAAGTTAAAACCGGTTCAGTTTTTAAATTTCATTTTAATCACATTATTTATTTGGTTTACTCGAGGACTTATTACAATTTAGAAACAAATATGTTCACAAAACGTTTCATTATTAATGGATTTCGGAGTGGACACTCTTGGACGGACACATTCACATGCTTGTGTAATCAACATTTCAGAATCTGATTCAGATATGTTTTGCTCTAAAGTTACACACCGAGATGTATTTTATAAAGTGTTCTGATTGAAAAAGGATACTTTTCTTATTATCACAAGAGATAGAACTTCCTCGAATAGAACATTTTTCATGACAAACATCCTCCTTCGAAAATTATTTCAGTTGGAATACTGAGAATTTCTCAAGTTTGTCCAAAATTTCCCAAGTTTGTCCGAAATTTCTCAAATTTGTCCAAAATTAAACTTCCGTGTGTATTTTCATGACAAGCTGATACTTTTTGTTCATTACTTCAGGTACTCTATACTATTATATATTTATTAATATATGAAAATTTACATCATATGTATGGATTTTGAATCAATAACCCTCATTTCATAAATTCCCAGTGCTCTAGAACATTGTGAAAAGGCTCCTACAGTATGTCAGTCTGACCACTGAACCAATGCTAGAAGTTGTTCCTACCTATGTTTCTAACCCACCCCAAGTTCTTCCTTAAGCAGTAAAATTCTGATTAAAGACCAATATCCATTGCCCCAGGACACCTGTATTGACCAGTTCTGTCACACATGTCGATAGTATCACTTCCGATAGTCCTGCACGGCAGACGGTTGTTATGCGCATGCACTGTGTGCTAGGCAGGGTGCTAGCAGGTGACACTTCTGACAGGCGAGTACACATGCGCAAATATACATGATGTAGTTACAGTAGCTAACGAGAGAGGGCAACACAAGGGACCGACTTGGTGTAAAAAAAAACAAAGGTTCTGGTTTTAAAATTCATTGAGTTAAGACTGGCCGGAATAAAAAAAATTTCCTGAATTTTTTATTAATTTTTTTTCCTTTTTAAAGAAATAAATCATAAATATTAACCACGGCGAATCAGCAAAACAAGGAATTTAAAAAAGAGTGGCATAAATAACAAAAAATTCCACCAAATGCCCAAATTTTAAAGTAATGCTGAGCGTTTGTATTTAAAAAAAATTTTTTGTATGTGTTCACCAGGGAAAAACCTCCTTCTTTGAATGATGAAGATTCGCACTCTTCCTCAGCGGTGACGGCGTTGACGGCAACAATCTCCACATCGACAGCCATGCCCACAGTGACATCTTTGCCCAGCGATGGTGCGGCAGGTGTGACTTCTCCCCCATGCGTGGTCACTCCACTCGACCACGATTACGCCAAACGTAAAAAGCTGCAGCAGAGGCAGGGGCAGCCGCAGGACGGTACAGTACACATGGCCTGGAGTTTATTCTCACTCACACACTCACTCACCTGGGGGTGATCATTACTACAATACTGATGGCTAATCCTCAATCTGGGGTTTGGTCTATGGGCTTGGGTTTATAACATTGACTCCTCCCACCCCTGCTCTTATCATCTGCACGCTGAGGATCATGGGAATATGAGCGACAAAGCTGGCAGGGTCCTCTGTTCAGATTGGTTACTGAGACGAGAGTTGTTATTGATCGCCTGAGTAGTAATATGACGAGTCAGGCTCAGGAGAATTAGGCAGTTTGGAGAGAATGGAATACATTCATCACACAACCTCATTTATTTATAAATCCTTCACAGAAAGCAATTTCACAGGAAATTTGGTTTTCATGAGAATCCAGTTATCTCAGAAAAACATTCATAACTGTCCAAAACAAGCAGTCTGAACAAGAACTGGGATGCAGTCCAAACTTTCATTTGTCTCAGTTTTAAGACAACCAAAAGAGCACATTCGTCGTTTTCAGTAATCATACCCTCCCGTGCAAGTCTCTGCATGTACCACCATGTACGCAGTGTTAATGGAGAGAAAATTAAATAGAGAGAATAAACGAACCATTGTATCTTGGGGAACTATATACATTATTTCCTGTTTTGGGGTAAAGCGTACAGGTAAATAGTACACTTGCCTTATTTGGTTAGACAAAGGCGGAGCTTCTGAATCTGACCTAGTTCCTGGACTGATGTGAACTCACTGAGCTTGTCTCTCTGGAGTGCTTTATCCACACTTAAGGTTGAAAAATAGATCAGGAAGCACATCTTACTCAATGTGTAGCTTGAAATTATTGCTTTACTCATTTAATTGTGTTTTTAAATCAGGTTCTATTTTAGGATGTTTTCATATAGCTGTTATACTAGAACCCTGGTGCGCCCTTTCTCTCCCACCCTCTCAATGTGGTTCTCGAGGAAGGTGAGAACCAAAACAAGTAAATTGAGAGCGTTGGTGTGAGACACCCTCGGAATGCTTCCAAGCAAGTTCCTGGTGCGGTTTGGTTCCAGCGCGAAGGCGATTCAAATCGGAATCGACTTAACTGTGTGGAGTGATTCAGTGTGTGAGCCAATGGGAGTTGACCTGTCAGGGAAATGTCCTCAGCATGATAAAAATGTTGTATTTGGTATGTCATGCACAGATAGTGTTAGTATTAGTAATTAGAACCTAGGGAAGTTAGCATTATTTATATCTGCGTCGTGCATCCTAGACACAAAGTTAGGTATTATGTTTAATCACGTTTAATCACGTGTTATGTTAAATTCGATGTGTATTGGGGGGGGGGGTGTCTTAATGATACCAATACTACTAATAAGTGAATGTAGGAATTTGCGCTGTAAACGTGTGGCCCCTGCAGCTGTGTCGCCATATTCCCGTTCTTTCCTGCAGCCTACTCGAGCTCCCTTCCTCCCTGCTGCCTACCTGCCTGCTCCCTCTCTGCCTGCCTCTGGCCTGCTTCGCACTTTGCTGCCTCTTAATCAATGCATGATGGGATGAGGAATTAGCACTCTGGACTATTAAAGGGAAATTTCCTTAACATCCCACAATGCACTTTGCACGGCTGTGTGTGCTAAATGACAACTCTGTTTGTTTGTTTGTTTGTTTGTTTTTTTCTGTGGCTCACTTGCACTGGGAAGGAGGTTGAAGGATAAAGATACATGTGTATATTTGGGTTGAGAAATCATTGGCACTTGCTGGTGTGTGGGTTATGAACTGTACTGGGCTCACTTTGTGTATAACTTTATAAGTAAATTGGCTTGAGTACTTCTTGGTTTATCAGATGCAAAGTCTAAAAAAAACACTTTTTCTTCAGCCCTGTACAGGAATAAAACACGTCAGATCACACACCTACCCTCAGGTAAATGTTCAAACTCTGAATGCTCCGAGTTGAGATCTGTTTTTGCTGTTTTCTAAAGCCATGGTCTCCTCTGCAGCCAGCTTCTCTCACGACCACGATTACTGCAGGTCTGGGTGTGCGCCTTCTTTACGAGTGGGACCTGCGTATGGTATAAACTACAGACACCTCCCTCCAGTCCAAAAAAGCCCTAACTAATCCTAACTCTATAAAGCTCTGGCAGAGAACCTCTAACATCTAAAGTTTTACCTTCATCCAATGAGTGCTGGCTTGTCAGGTAACACCTTATTAAAGGTCACAATTGCTATCACTATTAAAAGCGATCCAAGAAATAGTGCACTTAATACATTATGTGAATTTTATGACCATTTTTAATACGTTTACACTGGATTTTCTTAATCAGTTGAAGGAAACAACAGATCTCAAACACAGCTGAGAAGAATATCTATATAAAAGCTTCTTTAGTGTCATTTCGGTTAGAAATCCCACCAGGAAGAGAGATATGGAGACGTACATGAACTGTATAGTTCCTTATGACGTAGTTGTACTGACTTACAGCAGAGACTTCACTCCGCTAGTTCGCGATCAACAAAACAACAGGCCTGTTGGTGCTGATGGTGTTAGAATGAAATTTAAGGGTTTAATTTAGTTAGTTATTTATTTTTATCACAAGTGAAGTTTTTTTTTTTTTTTTTGCTTACATTGAAATTGCCCTTTATCAATAATTAAATTAAGCATTCGGTCGTCTTAACCCTGCACGAGCGCTGAACATATCAAACCACGCCTTAGTCGACCACCGCACACACCCTTAAGAGAACAAAGTACCTACATGGACTTCTATAGATCCTGCAGAAACCGTGTATTGCACATACAAGGTGCCACATGTAACACCACCCACTTACCTGAGGTAACCTTGCCTGAGGCAAACATTTGTTTAGTTAATTTCAATATATTGCTGACATGGACAAGTTAAGGCCACCAGTATTTAGAAGAACACTTGAGGTTTATCAATGGAATTGACTGAACTTCGTGGCTGGTTGCGTTTAAGAAAGTGTTAAATGAAAATGGAACAACGTGTGGATCCTCTAAACCCTGAATATTCAGTATTAAACCCTACAGCCATATTGTAGTGCACTATTTATTGGTTTTTGGATTTGGGTTTTTGGATTCAGTTGCTATCTAATCAGATATTCTGTTTTTTTCGGAAAAAAATGTGAAGTGCGTCCTCTGCCACTGCTCCACTGTCTGTCCTGATCAATACAGTACTAAACAGCATTTTAGCACTCAGCAGCTGTATTCTGCTTCACTGTAAGACGTCTGTGTGTGCTTGTGTGTGCTTTTGTGTGTGTGTGTGTGTGTGTGTGTGTGTGTGTGTGTGTGTGTGTGTTTTTTCACTGTGAAATCAGATTGGATAATTGACTGTATTGTTTTGCCTGTCACTCCAAAACAAAAGACCCTGGTCACTACTTAATTTCTTATTTGGCTATTAATGCAAGCCCTTCAGATCCATATTTTTTGATAAAGGATTGTTGTTGTTTTTTTTTCTACCCCATGCTGAGCTAGCCAGTACACTGGCATTCTGTGCTAAAATGTTTGCTGACAGTTTGGTATCACTGCTTCCTGATACAGTTGCTGGCTTTCTCAGTTTCTCCGCATGCAAAAGCTTTTTTCCTGAACTTATCATTACTAGGAATATAAAAGCCAGGGTTTTTTTTATTTGTTTGTTTGTTTGTTTTATTGTATTTTTTTAGAGGAAGTATAGTGGAACACTTTATATAAGAAACCAGCAATCCTTCCATGCTTTGTGAATACCCTGTGCGCTTGCTTTGCATAAAAGAAACTTCCACCAATCCTGACATTTCAAGAAATCATCCACTAACTTTTTATGAAGTTTTTCATCCTCCGGCCACAATTTTTATGATTGCAGCTTATCAGCATGGCTTTCTGGAACTCCGATTGAGTCTGGCCCTGGAATTAAGTTAGAAGCAGGTTTAATTATGTGCAGAATTATTATCTGTGGGTGATTCTTGGGATTTCGGTGTTAATTTGTGGGTTCTTCATCTATCAAGATGTTCAAAACTTCTTTGATTTCACTTTGATCCAACTTTAAAGTAGACGCCATGGTGTGTGTGTGTCTGTGTGTTTTCCATCGTCAGAGCAAAGTCAGGACAGTGTGGCGGTGTTATCGGACTCCAGCTCCCTGCAGGACGTGTTTATGGACCCCACCAGCTCACAAGATAGCACTCACAAACTGGACTCTGGGAAATGTCAGTCATATTCTGAAGATGCAAGCACGCTTATGAAAGAAAAAACAGCTGGAGTGGAAGAATCAGGTAGTGCTTTTATGTTGCTACTTAAGATATATTGAAGCTGAGGATATGCAGAGTGTCTCAGACCTTTCCAGGGTTTGATAGTGAAGCGTATTCATTTTGAAAAACAAATATAGAAAACAAATTATAAAATGCGTGTACACTGCTCGGCCAAAAAAACAAAAAAAGAAGTACGAGGAATCATTTTCACATATGTATTGACACCCCAGAGTCCTGACCTTAACCCTATTGAAAGTGTTCCATACCAAATGTAGAAAAACAAATATATATGTGTGTATGGATATATGTATATATACAGTACAGTAGTGTGCCTTGAAGATTATAACACCACGACTTTTGTCAAAAGGGTTTCTAATAAAAAGAAGTAAAAAAAAAAATTACTTCTCTATAATTATTTGTTGAAAATATATTGAACAATGCTGTTGTAGGCAACAAGAGCCAAAAAACTAATTCCGACTAGTATACTGAGGTAAAAGTATGGCTAATAAACAAAAACACGGAAAATACCAATTTCTCAGAAAAATTGAAAGGTGTCGCAAATTTTATTTATTTCTTTTTTTAGCTTTGTGAAGCATGAATGAACTTATGAACATATGGAATGGTTTAGCGAGTGAAGAAATCAAAAATATGTGAACACTATGCCTGAAAGGTTAAATGCTGTAATCAAAGTAAAGGATGTTCACACTAAATATTGACTTTTTTCCTCAAAAAAAGAGACTGTTATTTTTATTACTATATATTGTTGTTTGTTTACTTATTCTTATCAATATGATCCAATATTACATTAAATAAATACTTGACTAGTACTTGGTTTCTGATTTATCTTCATTTTGTTAAGCTGTATAAGTGTGCTGTATTGTTTTATTGCTTCACTCGCTAAACCAGTCCATATGTTGTACATACATGACATACTTGTTGGAATGATTTTCCGTAAAGATTTTTTGGTTCTCGTGGCCTACAATAGCATTGTTCAATACATTTTCACCAAAATATTATAGAGAAGTAATTTTTTACTTCTTTCTATTAGGAGCCCTTTTACACAAAAGTGGTGGTGTATAATCTTCCCTGCATTCCCTTCCCGTGTGTGTGTGTGTGTGTGTGTGTGTGTGTGTGTGTGTGTGTGTGTGTGTGTGTGTGTGTGTGTGTGTGTG
>JAOUQZ010000034.1:5066519-5092497 GCA_028564935.1 Neosilurus hyrtlii
TATTTCCAGGTTTAACAAAAAATTCTTTTACTTTTAAAAATTTCAATAAAACTGAAATACTAAATGTTAGAACAAAATATCTTAAATTCCCAATTCCACCAAAATGTAAAGAAGTTCATTTTAAAACTATAAAAAAAAAAAAAAAAAAAAAAAAAAATAAATGAAGTTATAACCAAAAAACACAAATCAACCTATAAGGAAAGAAGACAGAACATGAACTCATTAAATGGACACGATTACTAACAAGACAGGTGATTCAAATACCAGTGGAAATTGGGTATTGAAAGGAAAGCAAACCCAAATATCATTATTAGTATTATTATTAGTAGTAGTAGTAATAATATCAGGTAGTTCTGGACTTGACCTTACAAATAATCTTTCCATTTTGTGTTTTTTAGTTTTTAGTTCAGTGTTTTGCTCTCTTTTAGAGTAAGATTGTAAAGATCTGAGCTTCTGCAACAAATTATTGACAGCATTAAAAAATAACAAGGGCCGATTCCTGGTGAATAAGGTGGTATGTTTATTTGTGAGGCATGTGCAAACCTGTGTCAGTAGAACACAGAGAAAGTCTCCGTACATACAATACACAATCAATTCACACTACGCTCTGTAGGAGTACAGTGTAGGTGTGAGAATACCTAAAAAGAACCTTGGAAAACTATTTCTGCACTTTGAAAGGTTTTTAAACAAAACTAAATATCTGCAGGAAATCCCAGGCTGTAAACTTTTTCACTTTGAAAGCTGATAACGCGACTCGTAAGATGCAGGTCAGAGCTGAGTGTCGCAATGTTGATCTTCAGGAAAGACCAGGGTGTTGTTTTTTTTTGGGTTTTTTAAGTGGGTGTAACCTTGTATTGAGAACTCCTGGGAATGTGGAAGAGGGTGGGGACAAGAACAAATTATATCAATAGCTACATTCACATTGATGTCCTTTTTTAATCAAATCTCTAAAGAATTAAATAATATTTAGTTTATTTTTTGTTGTCACTTAAAATACACACACACACACACACACACACACACACACACACACACACACACACACACACACAAAAATAAATAAATCAAAACCTTACCCTGGAAAAAATGCCTAAGTCAATCACCATCTGAATCTGGAGTGGCTTACAGTTGTGTAGGTTCTATGAACTCTCCAGTAGTAGCTAACAGTTAGATTTTTGCTATACTGTATTGCACACACTCGGAACAGTGGGCTACCACTCATTTTGGGAGCCCAGAGAGCAGGGGTTTAGGTGTCTTGCTCAAGGGCATTTCAGCCTTGAGGGTGGAGGAAGGGAAGGTGCAGCTCACTCCCCCACCGCCACACATTTTTTCCTGTTGGAATGATTTTTCCATGTGTGCCTTTCTCAACATTAGACAAGTATATAGCTGACGTCAGTTATCTTTTGAGGCCAAGAAGCATTTCCGAGGTGCTTTTAGTCGTCCATCTGACGGTCGTTTTTTGTGTCGGAGAGAATTCCATTATAATCATCTCTCTGACACATCAACACACAATCGTATATTAGGTCCATAAAAACATGTCAGAAGAATATTTTTATGCTTCATTTTAAAAAAGGAAACAACGAGTTTCACAACAATATTTAGATGTATACACACAGGAACACTATCTAAATGGGTATGCTAGTACTTGATATGGCCATAAAATTTGATTGAAAGTTTTATTCCTACTAGAACTCAATTCAGATCGATTTCATTTATCAGTGGATGTCATTTAGGCAGCAATAAAACTGTTTCTAGTGGGATATATTTTCTGTGAACCCGGGTATACATGTCACGTGGTCATGTAATCACGCTCCGTTCCTGTTGATTTTTTTGTGCAGCGAATATTAAAAGATGAGGACGCACCAACGAAGGAATTTTAGAAACTTTACCTACCCCCACCTCCGCGCAGCGATTACCGTACCTCATTAGGCCTGTGGAGATCACCGTACACAGATTCATGCTCGAAAATGGTCTCTCTTTATTTTATGATTCTTTATACTTTTGTACACGTACACTGGGGCCAGGCAACACATGATTGATCAATTTAAAGGAAGCACGACATGTAGTTCACACAGGATAGGCTAGTTAGTGAGCGGTCAGCGGAAGAGGCAGGGTCTCTGATTTCTCTGTGCTCCTTGGTTTACTGAAATAAAAGAAAACAGCGTGTGTGTTTGTGTGTGCGTTCACGTTTACCTAACAGTTCACAACATGCTGTCCAGGCTGTTGAAAAGGCACTGGAGTGAAACTTGAAAACAACTCAAAGTGTGCGAGAAGAGTTCCTTTACTCGGGAAGTGTTTAATATTTGGGTGAGGGTCAGTAATACGAGACTAAATACAAACAGTGCTGTCAAGTCCAGGGCAGTAGGAATGATGTACATATTACAGTAACCATAACACACTTAGGGGAGCTGCTCCTCGTCTGGTCTAGATAAGCTGCAGACACTCGAAAAGTTTACATGCACACTAACAGACGAGTGGCAGCTTTCCTCCTCTGTACTACTCTGTCTTCATCTTCAGGGTTGGTAGTTCTGCCAAGGGCTCGCACGGAACAAAAAATTACTAGCGTCGCACTCAAATCTGGAGTAAATGAAACTAGTTGGAGTTAACTGGGATAGAATTTTGCTATAATACATGTGTTCACAGTACCTGCTGAATGTTTTTCATCATTCTGCTGGCATCCTGAACTAACGTCAGGAATCGCAACAAGAACTATACCATCCTCATCATACCATGTGGCAAGTAATATGCCTACAAATGGAGAATTCCAGCTGATTGTAGTGGCTTTGAGACATTTTATTCTTGGTACACATTCATCATGCAACTAAATGATTCTCAGGCCATAAATTAATTCCAGAGTTCCTAAATAACCCACAACAGGGCCGTCACACGTTTTGCAGCAGGTAGTTACATAAAGCATTACATAACTGGCTAACATTTTCTGCCTCTGTCACATATACCGTAACACATACCTCAGTGCTTTGACTTTCAACACTGATATCCTGCAGCCGTATAGTCTTCTCTGTCATTATACCGGCAGAGCTGTGAGATGCCTTCCAGTGCTCCTCATAGTGGAATACACATGAGTCTCTCCAGCCGTGAAGTTTTTGGGACTTTATCATGCAGCTGAAGACATTTGTGTGATGTACGAATGTGTAGATCTCACATATTGCCCGCATAACTATAATAACAGGATTGTGATTACAGGAGAGTGATTATGCCTTTAAAGGAGTGTGATTAAGCTATTAAAATGTTGATAGAAATAAATTTGACACTGAAACGGTGAGGGAAAATGGGCAAGAAAATCTGTAATAATCTTAATATTTTATATATGTGAATAACATTCGGATGAGGTGAAGGGAAAAATCAAATCACAGTTCTTTTGTGTGCCTTTGGGACACAGCAAAAAGGTCCTGGGCTCGGAGAGGACGTTTCTGTATCGAGTTTCCTCCAGGTACTCTAGTTTGGTCCCACTTTCCAAAAACATGCACATTAGGTTATTTGTCTTTTCCAGATTGCCCCTAGGTTTGAATGTGAATGGTTGTGTGTGTGTTTTCGCCCTGCGATGGACTTCCGGGCTATTCAGGGTGTACCCCGCCTTCGCTCAGAGTCAACTGAGATAGGCCCCAGCCTCCCTGTGACCCTAGTAGGATTAGGCGGTACGACAAATAAATGTGCGTTCTCAGATGTAGGTTACTTTTAATTACTCGTGTTGAATTCAGTTGTGCAGCTCTGGAATAAAGTTTTAAAGGTTTGTACATTTAGAGTTAAGACTCAGCTTCCTTTTTCATGGTCCAAGATTTAAAAATTGTAACGAAAATAAATGTAACATCGGATCAGGATATTTATAGAGTCGCTGTACTCAGAATCGGAACGTTGGTACTGTGATATCATATCTGGTGGTTGCAGGTTATTTCCATTCTCTAACATTTAGTTTGTAAAAAAAAAAAAAAAAGATTTTTTTAAATATCACAATACTCACAGGACTTTCGTCAAGAGTAGGCTGCATTGCCGTCAGCGTGCTTCTGCCCTGTGATGGCCTGGTGAGCTGTCCAGGGTGGACAGCCCTTGCCCAGAGTCGGCTGAGATGGGCGCAAGCCTCCCCGCGCTTCAGAGAATGGATGAATACTCACAGTATCTCAGTGTATCACGAGACAAAGATCTTCATGTTATTCGTATTATATCATCATATCACCCAGCACTGATCTCTGGAATTGACCGTGCTGTTGGTCAGATCACTTGAGTATCTTCACTGGAAGACAAACATGCACATGCTGAGTGTTTCTCTGAGACCCGTGTCGTCCCCCCAACCTCTCTCTCCCTACATGTCTCCATCTGTCTTTCTGTGTCCTCCCGTCTCTGTCTGTCCGTTCCTGTCTCTCTGGCTCCATCTCTCTCTCTCTCCCTCACTTTCTCTATTTGTCCGTCTCTGTCTCTGCGTATCTCTTTGGCTTTCTGTCTGTGCCCCCCCCCTCCTTTTCTTTCATTTGGTCTCTCTGTCTCGGGCTTTGTCTCTGCCTCTCTGCTTATGTCTCTGTCCTATTCTGCCTCTTTCCTCTCTCTGTCTCACTCTCATTGTCTCCCTCTCGGTCTCTGTGTTTTGCCTTTATACTGTTTATCCTTATCCCTGTCACATTTTCTCTGTCTGTGTTTCTTGCTTTCTTTTCCCATCCATCTGTCTCTCATGGGGTCCCTCTGTTTATCGCTCACTGTCTCACTATATGTGTCTGTCTCCTGGTAAGCCTCTCTGTCTCTTTCTCTCTCTGTAGCTCTCTCTATTTTTATCAGTCTCCTCTTCTGACTTCATTCATCTGGATATACAGATGCACATTTTGTCCCTGTATCTTTATTTAGAGTACAGAGTAAACACAGTACACTGAATGGGTGCCAAGCATATGAGGGCCAGTAATTACTTCTCATCAGCTTCCTGTTTAACCATAAACCCCCTCCGATCTGTTCATTAGCATGGCTGATGGCGAAACTCCACTTATTCCTTCCTCCGTCTTTTCCCCCTCATCTCTCTACCTCCCTCCGACATCTCCCCCATGCTAGATCGTGAGGAGTTACCCTGACCTCTTTATGATGTCTCATATTGTGGAAGTGTGATACATTAGCTGATAAACTGCTTGCAGTACATTCTGTGTGTGAGGTAGTGCAGGTCTCTGACTGCCTGAGTCTGTTGCACAAAATTTCCAGCCACTGTAAAAAGGCTAATGCAAATGCTATGGAAGAAAATTCATGTACTTTGCATATGATATGACTGTCGTGTAATATGGTTCTATCTGGCAAATTTGTTAGCACATAATCTTGATTATTTTTCTTTAGCAGCAAATTTACCAGCTAGTTTATTTTATTCAGATTTTATTTTTCATGATATACTTAATTAGAATTTTACTTAATAATTAATTGCACACTTAAGTAATATAGTGCCTTTCTTGTATTTATATAAAAATACAAATATAGTCCTGTGTACAGCTTTTCAAATTATTGAGTAGATTTGTCGTTTGGTGAAGACGGAGCTGAGCCGAAAGGCAAAGCTGTGAATTTACCTTTGCATCTACGATCCAACCCTCACCTACGGTTGTGAGATTTGAGTAGTGACTGAAGGAGCACGATAGTCACCGAAATGTGTTTCCTCCGGGTGGTGCCTGGGCTCACCCTTAGTGATAGCGTGAGGAACTCCGACGTCTGGGAAGCCGTCTACATCGAAAGGATTCAACTGAGGTGGTTCGGGCGTCTGATTAGGATGCCTCCTGGTTGCCTCCTGTAAGAGGTGTTCCAGGCACGTTCAACTAGGAGGAGGCCCTGGGGTAGACTCAGAATTTGCTGGAGGGATTATATATCCTGTCTGACCTGGGAACGCCTCAGGAGCCACCAGGAGGAGCTAGAGAGTGTCGCTAGAGAGAGGGATACCTGGGTTTCCCTCCTAGACCTGTTGCTTCCACGCCCCGACCTCAAATTACCGGAAGAGGATGGCTGGGTGGATGGACAAATATCTTTATAAATAAATAAATAAGATTTGCAAACTAATACTTAATGTGAATGAACAATGTGGCTACGTGCTATTGTTTCCTGGCGAGTTTTTAGATGTGAAGTGTGAATTGTCTCTTGACGGTCCTCAAGTCACTGTTTTAAACTACGTTTACTTCCAGGCTTTCCATACAAACCACAGTCTTTAATAAGAAAGAAATTTGTCCAACAGATCTGAATGAAGGAATCTGTGATCAGGGCGACACAGTGGTGTAGTGGTAAGCATGTCTGCCTCACAGCAAAAAGGTCCTGGGTTCGATTCCCTTGCTCGAGCGTTTCTGTGTGGAGTTCTTCCTCCGGGTACTTTGGTTTTTGCCCTTCGATGGACCCAGTGTTGACTGAGAGAGGATCCAGTCTTCCTGCCATCCTAATAGGAGTAAGCAGTTTGGTAATTAAGTGAGTGAGGAATCTCTGATTATTTTTTTTCCAGCAATGTTCACATGAACGGAGTTCAGCGGAGTGAAGGAAGAACCACAAGGCTTGTGTTTAAATGCAGCAAATGACCTTTTCCTCAGAGAGCGATGTTGATGATGCTGATAATCGGAGTGAGAACTCCTTTCTCAGTGTTGCCGTATTGTTCTTTGTCAGTAATATTGTTTTACTGCGAGTAGACTGGGTTGTAGATGTGGAAATGTTTTAAGTCACCTTCATGAAATCATGAAACACAATTTTCTCCACTTTTGACTTTTAAGTGATGTTGAAAATGCTTAGAATTTCATACCAAGAACCTCTATAGCTTTTATAGGAAAAATTCTGTGATGTGGAGGGTACAAGTTATGACAGGAGAACTTGGATAGTACATACCAACTCATACTAAAACAGACCTAAACATGTCAAAATGTGTGCATAAGTAAATGAATAAAAACACTTTCTATATATTATGAGGTTGTGTTAGATTTTTAGGATAGAAGCTGATGCTAAAATTATAATTTTAATTAGCAGTACAACCCCTAAAGCCATTAGATCAGGGGCTAACAATTGTTTTTTGCAGTCAAGGGTCCAACTCTTCTTAAAATAATTCATTTTAAACCACCCTACCCCAACTACCCACCAACTATTCAAAGATTAGTCTCATTATTACCTTTCGTGTGAGCTACACGGAAGGTACTGTGATGTGCCGATTTTCGTCCTGCGTCCACGAGTGTGCATTCAGTCCTAGTAAGTGATTGCCTTTGGCTTGAGCTATATATTGTTTGTCATTATTACTAGACCTTTGAGAGCTTATGGAAATTGTACTAAAGTAAAGTAATATTCCGATAGTCATTAAGTTTACATGGACAAGAACTTTCCAATAGGTCTAACACATCAACTTCGTCTTCAAGTTGGACAAAGTATGTGTGTGTCCAAAGACTTGGAAGAGGTACGTTTTTAATGACATAGTAACTAATGTCATGACAGGCAGTAGTGTTAGTAATATTAGTGTAAATATGTCATTCAGGTAACGTAACATAACCCAGTGTTAGGCCCTATTATACAACAAAAAGGATTTGACATTATATATGGCAGTTGGTGCCACGCGAAAGGTCAGTGAAAAGCATGTGTTCGTTTTTAAAGAGTTGTCATTTAGAGAGATTAGAGAATTCGTTTTTGGCATTTCAAACAATTACGATCAGGATTGAGGTTATTTACAGGTTGAGTTAGTGTTTTAAATGTATTGAATTGTGATTAAATACATTTTTGTATGATCAGATTTACTGTTTGAAAAAACAGTAATAAATATAATAAAATTGTTGAGGGTGCCTTGTGCTTGGACCCCTGGGCTTCCCTGATCTGAACTGAATTTCTATCTTTGGTTTGGAGTGAAAGTAGGGCAGCGCTTTGCTCCATTAGCCAGCAGGAGGGATCTGGAGTTCCAGCTGAGTGAAAAACGTGTTCTCTCGAAGCGGTCATTAGAGTGTTAACTCCGTCTCTAATTTGCTGACTGTCGATTAACCAAACCCACTTGTGGATATGGATGCATCACTGCGTAACGTGAATGCAGAGAGGGAAACACTGAGAGATGAGGAATAACTTGAAGGTAGCAGAACGAGGAGAGATACAGAGGGTGGATGGATTGTAGGAGGGAAATGGGAGAAGAAAAATATGTAGGCAGACTGCTGGCACTCTGCTCTCTCTCTCTCTCTCTCTCTCTCTCTCTCTCTCTCTCTGCATGGCCCAAACCCAAAAGCACATCAAAAGCTGGTTCTGTCCAACCTCAGAACAGATGGCCTTGCAACAATAATATTATGCCTACGCTCTTCTCTTCTACCTCTCATCTCATACTCTTTTTCTTTTGTCTCTCCCACTCTTCCATTTCACACCGCCTTCTGTTTTCTGACGTCTTAATAATCCCAGTCATCAGTGATGTCTTACTTTGTTTAAAAACATGGATTCTTTTCTGGTCTAGAATTGCGTAAAGTGTTTTTTTTTGGGGGGGTGTTTTGTATTTTTTAAAAATATATACTGTTCTGCTAACTCAGTCTTATTTTCCCTCTTTCCAGGGCATCTGGCGTATCCCAGTAGATGAAATCGATCGCCCGGGTAGTTTTGCATCTCATATGAACAGATCCATCGTGCTGTTGCTGGATGTTTTGTCTCAGTTAAAAGATCACGACACGCTGCTCAAGATCTTCCTCATGCTTCATAGAAACCCTGATCAGGGAAAGTAAGAGCGGTATTTCTTATTCTTAATGTTATTTCATATTTATTTTGTAAACAGGTATTGATGAGCGATAAGAACTGCTTCTTGTACTGTGGAGTACTAATAAAGCTCTTGCAGGTAGGTGTACATGCTCGTCTCTGAATTCTTGCGTGTCTTTTTTTTTTCTTGGTGTTTTTTAGGAAATATTTGCGGGATGTGGACCGGCAGGTTTTGGCTAAGCACGCCTTTTTTTTCACTGTGAAAGTGCTGGAGGACAATCTGGATAAACTCACTGCGGTATGACAGCAACCCCCGTTCCCCTTTCTCTTTTCGTTAGTCCGTTAGCAGGCGTGGATTGCTCTTCATGCTACTGTTATTGTGTTATTGTTCTGATTATGCGCCGTGACTCACAGGTCACAGGAAACAGAGTTCAGCGAGGTTCAGCAAGGTTAAGTCCTGACAATTAGTCTTTCAGAACAGCTCTTTTCTCTCTGAATTTATTCATTTATTCTTTCCCACAGGTGTCTGATCCTTCTCCTAAGCCTTCCACTTCCTCCATGGGTGAAATGACCACAGCTGACGTGTCCAGCCGACCTCCTGCCACAGAAGACGCAAAATCCTCTCAACCCGCTAAACCATGCCTTCCAGACTCATCCCAGACACCGGGCGTTGATCTCACAACCTCAGGTCCCGGCCAGTCTCTAGCTCTTGTATCTCAACCCAGTCTAGAACCCGTAAACCCCAACCAAGCCACATCAACAACTTCTCAACCGAGAGAAAGTAGCTTTATCCTGGGGGAGCCTATGGAGCTCGAACCTGGAACATGGACAGACGCTCCAAAACCAGGTCAGCCACACTCAACCACTGAGAGCGTCTCTCTTGAACAAGGAATCCCCAGATCTGCAGCAGAGGGGAATGAGAGACGCCTGGAAAGCACTCGGACTCCAGAGCTGTCCCTGGAGGAGCTGAGCATTAGTTCCAAACAGCAGCTGATGCAGGTTCAAGCAAGCCCAGCCCACAGAGGAACCCATACTGTGAGCACAGCGCGGCCAAACAGGAAGCGGAAGCTGCTGGAGGATGTCGAGTCCGGCAAGACACTCTTACTCGATGCGTACAGGGTGTGGCAGCAGGGGCAAAAGGGCATGACCTATGACCTGAGGCGCATTGAGAAAATAATGTCTGAGACGTACATGCTGATCAAGCAGGTTAGTAATAATAATAATTATTTGTTTAAAATTTTGTGTGTGTGTGATCAAAAAATTCTCAATATAATCAATATTAACGAATATATTTATATATATATTCATTATTCATTTATTTTTATTAGGGTTGGGGTTTTCAGAGAATATAATTCACAGGCAAAGAATATAATCATGAAGCAATATCAGAGTTTTTATTCGCTATACAATTAAAATTTGTTTACCAGGACTGTTTACTTGTAGCTAAATGAAACTGAACCACAGAAGAAGGCTCTCTAATAAGAACGCAATAAGAATACTTAAGTATGAGAGAGGTGGAAATATTCACTTACTCATTTGTCAGCACACTTAATCCTACTATTATGGTCGCGGCGAGGCTGAAGCCTATCTCGGCCGACACTGGGCGAATGCAGGGTACACCCTGAACAGCATACACAGCCATTCACACTCACACTCACAACTAGCGTCAATTTGGAGCAGCCAGTTAGCCGAATTTACATGTTTTTGGACTGTGGGAGGAACCCGGAGTACCAGGAGGAATCCAATGCAAGCATGAGAATAACAGGACTCGAACCCGGGGACTTCTAACCACTACACCACCATGCCGCCCTGGCAATTATTCATACAGCCCAAACGAAACACGTCTCAGACGAAACCCTTTAATTTGTTTTTAAATAAGTTTTCACATGGTGAAATCCTGCTGTCTCTCTGCTTTTGTTAAAAGCTTTCTAACTCGTCTCTCTTTATTTTCTCACTCTGACTTGCAGTGCGTTTGCTGTCAGCGTGATATGTTGACAATGTATCTTTAGAATGGTGTAATGATGGGGAAATCCTCGGCCCTCTGTCTGATGACTCAACATGAAATCATGAAACGTTTTAGGGGAGATCTTTGGGTGGGAAAAAAAATACACCACCGTATCTGACATGAGACGTTGACTGTGCCGTTGGTAAATATTCTACTGGCATAATTACGGGGGGAAAAACTCAGAGCACTTTGCCGTAGCCAATGAGGATGTGTGATAGGTTTTATTTATATGCAGTGGCTTGCATAAGTATTCCCCACTCGACCTGTTCCACATTTTGTCGTTTTGCAACCTGGAAATGGTTTCAGCTTTACTGGGATTAGATGTCAGGAATCTACACTATTAAAGTGAGGATAAATCTGCTTTCCCTAAATAATTTACAAATAAAATAAATAAAAAAATAAAACTAAATTTATTGACTTTTGATATCACAGCATTATGGTGCCTCATTTGTTAGCACAGTAAGAAGGTTTTAGCTTTGACAGCTCTGACAGCTGACAAGGTCTTTTTGTGCTTGCATGCGCTTTATCTGGGTACTCCGGTTTCCTCCTACAGTCCTGACACATGCACATTAGGTCAACTCGCTGTTCTAAATTGCCTATAGGTTTGAATGGTTTTTTGTTTGTGTTTGTGTTAGACCTGTAATCCCAACAGACTGGTGACCTTTTCAGGTTGTACCCCGTCTCTTGCTTAAAATCAACAGGGTTTCCACCCTGCGACTCAGAACAATAACACTGGTATACACATTTTTAGAAATTATCTGCTTCAGAAACAAATGTGCTGTTTGTTCTGGATTTTGGTATGGACAATAAAAATGGCTGATTGGCTACTGTTTTCAAGATATTTCAGTTTTTATTAATTTTTTATTTGTATTATTTTATTTTTTTTTACATATTATGTCTACATAATTATAACAAACATGAAGCTACATGTATATGGTTTCTAGAGATGATATAGTGCAATCTGCTTAACAAAGTGATGGAAATTGAGTTTCATGGCCATTCATGGCTTCTAGGGACAATATGATGGAATCCATATCATTTATGATGCAACACCAGCTTCAGATTGCATCACTTATTGTTTTGCCTAAAAAGAAAGATAGGTGGGAAATTCAGTGCATGTTAAACTGCCACCATGTCCAGGAGTTGGATCCATGACCTACCGCACTTGAGTAAATGTTCCGGCACTGAACCTATTTACCTAAAGTTTATTCCTAGATTCAGTTAAAAGATGTATTTAGTAACTTCTGATTAAAATTCAGACCCCTTCCCTAATAACTCTCCTAAGTAAGGGTGGAATATGCAGACCCAGTACCGTATCTCAAAAACTAGAGCCAATAAACAATTTCAAACATCAGTTTAAGTGCCAGCAACCCAAAATTAGGACAATTTTACTGTGTATTTCAGCATTTTGTCTGTAAGAGGTATAAATGATTGATGGCATAAAAAGTTTGCCACTATAGTTCACATAATTAAAAAGAAGAGCACATGTAACAGAACACAACAACAGGATGAATTCAATTTCAATTCAATTCATATTTTGTCACGTACAAATTATACACAGTACAATATGTAGTGAAATGCTTAGTACGACTGTCCAAAATGTAAAGAATAAACGTAAAGAATAAACTATCAAAGCAACAAGAAAAAAGAACAAAGGTCAGATAAATATAAATATAAAATATAAATGTTAAATATTTAATACCAAGTTTATTCGATTTTTGGAACATGCCAGTTAAAACTTGTAATTATAATCATATTATATTCTGTTACTAAAAAATGAGGTTATACAAAGTAACCATAATAACACCCCCACCCCCAATTCAGTTCCCACCCGTCAAGTATTGCCTCCCTATCACATACGACTTTCTGTAACACACAACACCCGCATCTTTACGAACTGCTCCACATGCACACTCGGCAGGAAAGTGCTACCTGCCCCTTTGCACAAAGAGCTCATAGATGCCCGTGATAGGCTGGTGGATGCTATGAGTTGCAGTGAGGCGAGCGTATGCCATCCTTCCCTCCTGCGAGAGCTCGGCCAGTTAGCTCCCATGGACTCCCAGTTGTGGATAGCTGCGTCATTAACCTGGATTCAAACCTGCCATTAACCTCCAGGGTAATAGTTGCACACCTTGTTTATGCACTACTAACACATCTCTGCCTAGAGTAGGTCATTCAGTGCATTTAATAACTAATCCTTTTAAAGAGTAATGAAGTACAAGCCTGTTTCGAGCTTTTACCCAGCTTCCAAACTCGGCCTTTTCAATTATACTAAGGGTGAAAACAAACTGCTTAAGTTTCCATTAAGGTTATATCATTATGTTGAGAGGATAATGGCTGATCCTCTAACAGAACAACACACACACGCGTGCACACGGACGCACACGGACTCACACAAACACTACAGCATTTTGCGGGTCCATTATCAGCCTGTACCTCAGTCACACAGGAAAAAAGGTGGATGTTTGTGGAAGGGCAAACTTCTTGATCATGCTGTAATTTATGGTGTCACATGGTTTAGGGATTTTTCTTAGGTTCCTACATCACCTCAGTGAGCCTGCATTACCCACAATACACTCACTGGCCACAGTATCAAGAAGATAATCTTATCTAGTGGGAAATAAATCAAGTGTTTAAAACGAGTGTTCCGTTTTGGATCCTCGGCGGTCCTGTGCTTTAGCGAACGCTGCTATCTCTCCCTCAGTAATTCTCCTGTTAGCCTTTTTAGCTTAGTCAGAGGCATTAGGCCCATTATAGCCGGAGTGCTACCGAGAGCGCAGGGACGTGCGCCAACATGTTTGCATTCGTTTTGTCTATTCTTTCCCTTCTCACTCGCTCTCTTCCTCCCACACACCGTTAAAGGAGAGAGCAGCACGCTCCCAGTAGCCGACATAAAACAGACTCGAGGGACGCCCAGTCATGCCCCTCCCCATCTCTCCGTTACCATGGACACATGAGCTCCAATAAGAGGTCTTATAAGGTCAACATGCCCCAAAACTTATTTGGCCCACATGTCCAGGATTAGTAGAAAGCTTTTTTTTTTTTTTTTTTTTTTTTTTTTTTTTTAATTTATGTTTTTGTTAATGATGCTCTTGTGTTTGCCTGCCAAGCTGCAAGATCAGATTTTAATGGAACAGTATGAATGCTCTGTGCTGTGACTGTGTAATAAAGCATTTATAAACGCAGTAACTGTTTGATTATGGGACGTAGACATGCCTCTCTACCCTCGACCCATGTGAGCTGTAGAAATGGCTTATCCGGTAAAATTTGGTCAGCCTGGTTTATTTGAGTTAAAATGGTCACTTCACATCTGATTGAATTGATTGCAGTCCTTCATTAGATGAAGCATCCTGCTACGATTGTAGAAGCCTCCCTCAGTTGATTACGAAAAGCTTTTTTTTTTTTTTTTTTTTAAATAAAAGAAACACACTGATTTGCACTGTTCCATGCTTTCTAAATGAATTTTTTTTTTAAATCCCTTTTCACTATTGCCATGTTAGGCAATTAGTTATTTTAATTTGTTTATTAATACGCCCTCAGATTTAGTTTAATTAGTGATATAATACAGAAACATAAAAACAAGGAGTAACTCTGTAATCCTCACAGCAAGAAGGTCCCGGGTTCCATTCCAAGGGTCGGGCCGTTTCTGTGTGGAGATTACATGTTCTCCCCGTGCTTGCGTGGGTTTCCTCCAGGTACTCCGGTCTCCTCCCACAGTCCAAAAACATGCACAGTAGGCTGATTGGCAGTTACAAATTGCCCCTAGGTGTGATATGTATGTGTGATAGGTATGTGTGTTTGCCCTGCGATGGCCTGGCGAGCTGTTCAGGGTGTATTCCACCCTTGCTCAGTGTCAGCTGAGTTGAGCGCCAGCCTCCCTGCGACCCTAATTACGCTTAAGCAGCTTACAAGAAGAATGAATGATGAACTCTAATTCAGCCAAATGTTGTTTGAATATTTTAAATTCTAAAGTTAAAACTTATATATTTCAAAAAGTGTTACGAGCAGGTTGAAGCTCTGAAGTGTTCTGCTTGTGGTTTAAATGCCGGTTGGCTCACAGACTCGACCGTTTGTGTTTCTCTGCAGGTGGATGAGGACGTGGCGTTGGACCAGGCCGTGAAGTTTTGCCAGATTCAGATGGCAACATCAGCACAGAGACCGGTAACAAACACACACATTCAGATTCGCCAGGAAATATCCCACTGTGTGTGTGTGTGTGTGTGTGCGTGCGCGCTGTACACTGTTCCTTCACTGTTCCTCCCTAACCCGTCCAGAGTGCTTTCACTCCCTCTGTTCCACACGAACACCCCGTCTACACACATCTCTCATATACACACTCACCCTGCTAAAACACTCACACACTCGCATGTCTGTCTGCACATCTCTCTCTCTGTCATTCTTTCTCTCTATTTCTCTCTCTATTTCTCCTTTCTCTCTCTGCCTGTCTGTTTATCTCTGTCTCTGTATTACTCTTTCCAGCTATATTTCTTTGTCTGTCTGTCTTCCCTTTCGAACTTTGTTTTTTCTACCTTTAATTTTTTTGTTTTTTCTTTCTTCTCTTACATTCTTTCTTTCTTTTCTTCTAACTTTCTTTTTCTTTCTTTCTTTCCTTCCTTCTTTTTCTTTCTACATTTTTCTTCCTTTCTTTTTTTTGTCTTCCTGTTTGCTCTCTGCATCTTTTCTGTCTGTCTGTTTTTCCGTCTGTCCTCCATACCTTTACTTCTGTGCTCCTTTCTGTTATTTGTCCTTCCTTTCACTTTCCTTTGGTCCAGCTCTATCTTTCTCTCCCTGTTCTTATGTCTATTTTTGTCCATCTTTCTTATTGTCTCTATTTGTCAATCTTTCTTTTCTTTTTGTCCTTTATTTTGAAAGAAAGATCTGCCTTTCTTTCCGTCATTTCTTTCCTGTCTGTCTTCCTTCTTCTCCTCCTCCCCTCCTTTATTTTGTCGTTTTCTGCTGTTCTTTCTCTTTTCGTGCCCTGAGTGCTTTCATTAAAGCTTCATTAGCATGCAGCAGCTTGTTAAAGCAGCTCCCAGGATGTCTCTGTATCTCTCTCTTACTCACTGCCTCACTTTAGTGTCAGCCCTCGTGTTTCAGCTCCATCTCTGTCTGCAGCTCTGTGTAGCAAACAGACAGAAGACCTGCCATACGCTAGCGATGTGGCTCTCATGTTTCACACCTTGTTCTAAAAATCTCGACATTTTGATTGCTTCCCGACTTCTGCGTGTTATAAATTCAATAGAAAATGTTGTTTATAGGTGAATGCTTGTAAACTGCTAACATCCGTTTGTGATCATTGAATTCAGGTCATTTCCACGTGCCGTGTCACAACAGGTGCTTTTTTGTTTTTTTTTGTTTTGTTTGTTTCTTCTGGAGAAGGAAGTTAAACAGGAAGTGTGGCTGCCAGTGGGAAGCGTGGGCTTGGAGGTGGTTTGATTGAAAGAGAGAGTTGAGTGGGTGGGTTTGTGCTCGTCGGAAAATGAGTGCTCGGTGACGATGCAGAATACATGCTTCAGTCGTTTCAGATCTTCCCTTATAAATCAAAACGCTTTCCTTCGGAAGGCTGCAGGTCCTAATCCCATCCCCTCCCAACTAAATGCTGTGAGCTTGAAAGTGTAAGATCTTTAATCCTGAGCCGCTTGGGTGTATCCTATCCAACTTAAGGTGTTCAGGACGTTGTTCAGGATGAGCCTTAGGAGTAAATATAAATAATTGAAATTCCACTTCCTGTTTTCTTTCGAAGCAGAGTGCTGAAGTCTTAGCAGTAAGACAGTATAATTTAAATGGATGCTTTTTTTTCCGGTGCATTGGACATAATCATGTCAGCTGACAGTAACGGCATTTAAGCCTTTTTAAATCCTCATCTCCATAATTGCTGGAGGTTTAATGACTGTATCACGATTCATCCTGTTTCAGTTAGACTCCAGTTTTCTGTTTGTGGTGCTCTGCAGGCAAAGGATTTCTGTCTCACTCAGGTACGGTGAATATATATATATGTAAATATACATATATGTAAATATAAATATATATATAATATTTTTTGGGAGTACGAGCTGGCCTGTACTGCGAGGGAGGCTTTGTTTACTGTGTTTGTCATTTTTAATGTGATCACGGATGCTTTGGTATGTACATGTGAAGGGTGAGGGGGGGTTTGTTTGGCTTTTTTCACTCTAATGTCCTCTCCTGTATCGGTATCTGAAGTAACCAATAAGTTACTGGTTGGTCAAAGGCTTGAGAATTGTTAGTCTTTAGTCTATTTATCCAATCTGCAAAAATACATTAAGAAAACAGTCCGTACATGTATAATACCCTTCATATATTGACCAAATAAGCTTATATGTAACTTGCACACAGTATACACTATGCAGGACCTGCAAACCTGGTGTTTAAAATGCAATCTATTAATAAAGCTAGATATAAATTGCGCGGTGTTTATGCTCGGAAGTTGGCTGCGATGGGCTCCTAACCGCCAGGAACTGGCTTTTACTCTAGGCAAATGTGGGAAAGGGGGATGACTAGGAGTACGGAATACTTCCTTATAAATACTCCACTCCACACCGAAAACATTTAATGTGATTAGAAATATATTTGGGGTTACTCATTATTTGATTCCGAGTGTTAATATACAGTGTATTAACACATGGACTGAAATATGGATCTTATTCTGTCTGTTCCGAAGCAGGTTTGTTTTTATCACCAGATTTATAACAGGACGAGCATCTTGGCTGTCTTCTCTGTCTCTATTCAAGTCAAAGGAACATAGGGAGGTTTGTCACTTTTACCAGGAAGCAAAATTAGCCGTGGCCTAATGGTTAGAGAAGTGGCTTTGGGACCGAAAGGTCGCTGCTTCGATTCCCCAACCAGCAGGAAAAATGTGTTGGTGGGGGGGAGTGAGCTGCACCTTCCCTTCCTCCACATTCAAGGCTGAAGTGCCCTTGAGCAAGGCACCTAACCCCCAACTGCTCCCTGGGCGCCCCAATGTGTGTGGCAGCCCGCTGCTCTGTGTGTGTGTGTGGTCTAGCTATTCATCACAGTGTGGGGACATAAATCTGTTTACACAGTCACGTTATGGGGACTTGGCTTCCTTATGGGGACAAACCACAAGTCCCCATGACGTAAATCATTACATTTTAAGGTGAAGAGATTTTAAGAATAGGGTAAGGTTGGGGTAAGGTTATAGTAAGGCAAGTAGTGGTTATGTTTAGTGTTAGGGAAATTTCTACTGTTTAGGGAAATTTCTCCAGGAAATTTATGCAAGTCTATGTATTGTCCCCACAAGTTATGGAAACGAGACTGTGTGTGTGTGTGTTCACTCTGAATGGGTTAAATGCATAGCCAATAATTTCACTTGTAGGATTAATACATATAGCAAACAACAATAATAATAATAATCAATGAAGTCCTAGAGATTTTGTGTGAATGTGTTTTTGTGGACCTTAAAAATTACCTTACATTTTATCCATTGGATGATACAGTTCAAGGTTTACGCTAATTATGATTTGATTGGTTGGTTAGGCAGGGCCAGTGATGTATGTAGTGGATAGGGTGGCAGTGGTGGCTCAGTGGTTAGTTATCCAAAGGTTGGGGGTTCAATCTCCAGTACCACCATGCTTCCACTGTTGGGCCCTTGATCCCTGTACCACCATGCTAAATTACTCAGTTGTATAAAAAGAATGATAAATGTAAGTTGTTCTTGATAAGAGAGTCTGCCAAATGCCATAAATGTAAAAAAAAGTGCTGGGAACAAGTTGAAATCCTTGTTAGACTCCCACCGTGCTTGGACATGGTCTTAACCACAAGTGTGACACTGTCCACGCAGCAGTATAAATGGGTACCAAAAATGAAAATACTGGAAGGTAATGTTATGGACTAGCATCCCATCCAGGAGGAGTTGAACTCCTAGTAGCTTCACTTTACAGAAACCGGGATAAGCTCCAGCTCTGATGAGCCAGTAGGCTCTGGGTAAAAAGATGGAGGTTTTTGGGAAGGGTAGAGTATGGCCCAGGTAACAGGATGATCCAGATTACAATCTTGCAGATAAGGGGCAATTAAGAATAAAGAAGGGTCACTTTGGTTATTACTGAGAAAAGAACTGTGTAAGTAGAAATGAAAATAAAGAGGGAAAGGAGCTGCCTTGGTGGAGGTTTGCGCTCTGCAAGTTCTTCTAGGGCTTTTTTTTGTTTGTTTGTTTTTTTTTTTAGTAAAGTTGTTGAAGATGCATCCAGTGCTTCATCAGAGTGTTATAAATGCAGATAATCTGCCATTTTACCTCTACATTTATTTAATTTCATATTCTGGTACACAGTAGATATTTCCCATAAGGTAACATGACAGATGGCTGCTTGATGAATATGTTAATATCAATTAATTCATAATTCCCATAGTACAGATTAAAAGTGGTACGTATCGCAGTCTTGAACAGGCTCTTCTGTTCCTTATGTACAAGTTGCATATTTTATCTTCATCGTCTCCTACTTGTTCCGGGGTCGGGTCACGGGGCAGCAGCCTAAGTAGTGAGGTCCAGACGTCCCTCGCCCCAGCCACTGCCTCCAGCTCTTCCGGGGGGACACAGAAGCGTTGCCAGACCATCCAAGAGACATAGTCTCTCCAGCGTGTTCTGGGTTGACCCCGGGGTCTCTTCCTGGTTGGACATGACCGAAACACCATACCAGGGAGGCGTTCGTGAGGAATTCGAATCAGATGCCCGAGCCACCTCAACTGGATGGGATTGGTGTTGGTGATATTGAGTGGGACCTCGAAGTATTCTTTCCACCTCCTGACAGCATCCCCAGGCAAGGTCCAATGTAAACAGTGTTTGTGGAGTACTGCTTCCTCCTCCTGAGGCGGCAGATGGGCTGCAGCACGTTGCCTCGGGAGTCCACCAGGTAAAAAGGTGGTTCAGGGGTTGCCCACGACAGGTGCCGATTACCTTTCTGACACAGCTCCAGGCTGCCTCCATGTCACTTATGGACACCCTTATGTTCGAACATGGTGTTCGTGATGGACAAACTGTGACGAGCACAGAAGTTCAACAATGAAACACCATTTGGGTTCAGATTGGAGAGGCCGTACCTACTAATCACACCCTTCTAGGTCATACTGTCATTGCCCACATGGGCGTTAAAGTCTCCCAGGATGACGATGGAGTCCCCAGGGGGTCGCCCTCTAGCACACCCCCTAGGGACTCCAAAAAGGGTGGGTATTCTGAACTGTCTTTTGGTGCATACGCACAAACAACAGTCAGGACTCATCTCCCCACCTTGAGGCGGAGGGAGGCTACTCTTTATCCAACCCGGGAGAATCCCTACATGTGGGCACCGAGACATATGAGGATGCCCACACCGGTGCACCGCCTCTCCCCATGCGCAACTTCAGAATGAAACAAGGTCCAGCCCCTCTCAGTTTGGGTTGTTTTAGAGCCCAAGCTGTGTGTCGAGGTGAGCCTGACTTTAGTCGGTATCTCTCAACATCACGCACCAGCTCAGGCTTCCTTTAAGTTGCATACTAAAAGAAAAAAAAATTGGCATATTTTACATAAATCCTCCAGCATTTTCCCCTTAATGCAATTCCTACTCTATATGAATGTGTAATGAGCCTCAGTATAGAGATGTCCGACAGTGTGTAGTATGGTGTTTGAGCTGTAAGGACTACACGGAGTATAAATTAGCTCATATTATCAGATCTTTGTTGTCCTTTTGGCATTTTTTTCTTGTTTGTTTATTCGAGACGTTGAATCATATCAATTCACCTACGTCCACGAGTGTTCCTATTAGTACATTACATCATTGTCGTGGTTCTGAGCTGAAAACCATTATGTAAGCATGAAAACAAAGCCACAATGCTTCTACCTTTTGCTGTCTCCATAGTAACAGGCTGGCACAGGGGATGTGTTGCATTGCTCCACATTTTATCTCTGTACCATGAACAGAAATGTCTGCATCTAATGCAGAGTGTCTTGTGTAAAGTTTTCGAGATTTAGCCTCGTTTTAAATCTAGGTTCCTTTAAATTACTTTCTCCAGTATCTGACTTTAACTACCAGGCCCTCTAGTGGCTAAAGAGGAGTATAGCTCTTGTGTTCGCTTTTGGTTTCTCTGATGCCTTTGTTAGTTTGGAGTGTAAATCTGCAAATAAGCTGCTTGTCGTTTTTAGCTGTGACTTTTAGATTGATAACTGTATTGCTGTCAGTGATGAGAGTCGAAGTTGTTCCCATAGTGGCTTTAAGAGCACATAAATCGGACAGGGGAGGGGAAAAAGAGTGCAGAGGGGGAAAAAAAATCAAGTGCGTGGTTGTTTGATCAGGGATTGGCTGATTCAGCCTTAGTTGCTGTAGCAACGACTGGTGCTGTTGTTGTCGGGCTTGTTTGTGGTCCTCTAAAGACACACAGCCTCGGGCCCTTGGTACTAATTCGTTTGCTCGATGTTTGTTAAGGCATTGTGGTGGGACCTGATGAAGGAAACGCACACAGGTACGTCCCGCACCAAAAGCTGATTGGCTGCTTTTGGTGAGAAGTTTTTTTTGCTTTAGTGGTTTGTCTTGACCACATTGCCAGTTTTGTCATCTCTTCTGAGAAGTTGTTTACTTCGACAGGCTTTGTGAAATAAAAGCTTCAATAGGTTATTTCTCTCTGCCTCTTGTGTTTGTTTATCTTTTTATTGTCTGCACTTGTTTACAGACCTTTCTGTATTAGGTAATTCATTCTTTCATTTCTGAACCGCTTTTTCCTAATTAGGGTCGCGGGAAGGCTGGTGCCCATCTCAGCCGACTCTGGGCGAGGGCGGGGTACACCCTGGACAGCTCGCCAGGCCATCGCAGTGTATTAGTTAATATTTATTTATTTTTAGTTACTTGTTTTAGGAAAGGTTTTTCTCTTTTCCCTTCTCATGGTTCTCAGAATTGGTTTAGGGGGCATCCAAAAGTTTGTAAAGTTTGTTATTTTAAATGTATAATGCAACGATGAAACATATTCTTATAATAGTTAGTTTTTTTACTTTTATTAAAGGGATTTAAGTTGTAAAGGATACAAGTTGTATTAAAGGGGCTGTGTCATGATTTTTGTTAAAATTAATTTGGAAATTATCTGTTTGTTAAATAGCCTTTCAACTTGCAAATCAAAAGGAGTTTAACATTTTCTAACCTGGCATAAAGTGAATGGAAATGGATTGAAAAGATTAATTGAAGGATTTAGTGCCATAATCTAAAGTCCCAAATTTGTGATTTTAAGAAAAACAGTCATATTTATCACGATTTGAGATTTTAGCTGCAAAGAAGCTGCAGTTGTCTTTCAGTATATGTGCAGATATCAGAATATGATACTACCTCATTTTTCATTGTGTGTCTTCCAAATGTATGTAAAAAACAAAACCAACTGTAGTGTGCACAAATGCTGAATTAATAATGTGCTGTGTCCCTCATACCGTTGTCACTACTTTGGCATCAGTTCTCCAGTTATTAAAGTGGATTTGCCGAGATCTGTTCTGATATAAAAGTACCTTCATGTTTTGACAATTTAGGCTGCATATGTACAAACACAGAAAATTTTAAAATTTGGTGTTTCGAGCATGTGAATTTATGTCCCTAAGAACTTAGTCAGCTCTGTTACGTCAACTCTGTTACGTCAGCTCTGTTAAAATCCTGTATTAATATTGCTGTATCTTATGATTCTAAAAAAGCTGGAGCTTCAAAACTTTCCTGAAATATACTCTGTACCATAGAGTTTATTTGTTGATAATCTGCAAGTATTTCTGCAAAAATTGTTCCTTGGGAAGGTGCAATTATAAATTATAAAAACTTGAGAATGAGCCATAAATCCAATGTCCATCTATATAAATAATTATTTTCTTTGATAACTCCATTGATGTTGTTCATGGATTTTTTTTTTTCAAAAAGCCATGACACTGCCCCTTTAATGTATTTATTAATGTAAAAGCCATTCATTTAAAAACAAGCACACTTATCATTGAATTAATTCAAACTTCAATTTTAGTACAGCCTTGAAAAGTACTGGTGATGTAATGTACTGTAGGTTATTGTTTTAAAGGTGTAATGAATAAGGGTGTTATGATGTGGCCTGGCATGAAGCAGTGTTCTGGTAACTTGATTATTTTACAATAACAGCACATATTGAACATGTTTTTATTCCTCTTGTACCACACCAATAAACCAGTGCTTCCACATTATTAGGTTTTTGCGTAGTGCTGACACTGGAGACTCCTTCCACAAAGGCTAAATAAGTAACGTCTTCTAGAAAACATCACTATTTGTGGTTTTGTGGAGCATACTCCATTTTGTACACAATGTTACTATAGAAAAGAGAACCAAAGAGAACAAGAGCATTCATATATACCTGCTGACCAATCAGATTTGAGTTCAGCATCGGGTCTTATTTGGGGTTTTGCTTGTTGTCTATTTGGATTTGTGAATGATATGTATGGGCAGCACAGTGGTTAGCATGTCTGCCCTACAGAAAGAAGGTCCTGGGTTCGAGTCCCCGGGCTCGGGTGTTTCTGATGGGGTTTTCATGTTCTCCCAGTGCTTGCTTGGTTTTCCTCTGGATACTCCGGTTTCCTCCAGCAGTCCAAAAACATACACATAAGGTTGATTTGCTCTCCCAGATTGCCTGCTGGTGTGTGTGAGTGGTTGTATGTTTATTTTTTCCTGTGATGGTCTGGCGAGCTGTTGAGGGTGTACTGCACTTACACCCACTGTTGGCTGAGATGGGCTCCACCTCCCCACGACCCTAATGGGATTAAGCAGTTTGTCGAGTGAATGAGTGCGTAATGAGACACATCATTCGGTGTCTTTACACTGAAACATGGGCCTGATCCGTTCACACACACACACTCACACACTTTCTCTCTCCCCATTTTGTCACATAAATGTAAATGTATTTTAATTCTGATGATGTGAATCCATTTGAATTGCTTATAAAGGAGATAATTAAGGCCCCTTTTTTGTTCTTCCCCAGAATTCCAGTGATGCACCCACCACCCCCAAGTTCAACAAAGAGCATAGAGACATCTTCCCTGCTTCTGTTTGCGCTCCATGCCTCCACACACACACGCAACCACAACCTGTCCAAGAGCATGAGAGCAAGCTGAGCAAGACTCCACGGCCTCTTTATACACACACCCACTCTCATACACCCAGCACGCCTACGCAGATGTATTGCCCACCTCCAGGCCAGCTGGACCAATCACAGCCCAGGACCACACCCAGTCAACCAACAGCAAGCATGGCCTTCTTACCCCACACAGGTAAAATGAAGCATCACTTTTCATGCAGTGAAGTATTTCCACATGTTCTGTCGAATAATAAGTACACTGCTTAGCTCCACCCACTTTTTCCTAAAGCAGCTTGGGAAATTTTATTAATGAACACAGTCTTGTACTCGGGAGCGTATGTTCATGTGTGTAGCACAGTGTTCCCATATTCATACCGGTTCTGTTTTACACTCACATGCACACATGTGGATAGTGAATAAGTGTGTAAGAGTGAGTAGAGTCTCCCAGCTGCGGCGTTCTGAGCTCCACGCTTAGTTGCTAGGGAAACAGAGATGGAAGGGGAGTAGGATATTTCATTAGGCGTTTGTAAGTATCCATGATACACGCTGTGTAGTTTTGTGTTGTGTGTGTGACTGACTTGAAACGTGAATGTGACAGAAGCAGAAAGAAATACAAATAATTACAGCTGCTGTTACCACATCATGACAGATGAACATGTTTCTATAATGAGCGATTTAGCCAATATGTCGTTGCGATATCTCACTTTCTCCTAACACTATCATTTTTTTTTGGTGGTTGTTGTTGTTGTTTGTTTCTTTGATGTTCTATTTCAACCAATGACTAAATTTTTTAAAAAGGGTGAATCAGGCTCCCAGGTGGCACAGCAGCAAGGTGCACCACAATCATCCTGGAGATCATGAGTTCAAGATGAGGTTAATGTCACACACCCAGGATCCCATTGGAGCTAATTGTCCGGGCTGTAACGGAGCTAGAGAAGGAGAGATGACTTAAAGTGATTAGTAGCCAATCATAGACATCCGGTGCCTGTGAATATGCTTGTGCTCCAGTTTGAAAAAAATGCAGGCAGCTGGCATCACGTGTTTTGAAGGAAGTTGGTGGTGGTTACAGGGTTGTTGTTTTTTTCCCTTCTTTTTTTTGGGGGGGGGGGATTGTATATGTGATGGCCTATCGAGCTGCCAAAGGTGTACCTCGCCCTTGGCTGAGATGGGTGCCAGCCTCCTTGCAACCCTAATTAGGATTAAGCGGTTTAGAAAATGATGGAAAGAATGAAGAATGTCCTGTTATGGTTTTGTTTGTAATCTTAGCAGTATCGTTACTGGAATTATGACGTTTCAATTATTTAATATTATTTAGGTTTTTACATTTTTGGGGGGTTTTTTTTCTTTCTTTTTTTTTTCTGTTTGTAGGGGATCCCCCCACCCCCAATTTTATTATTTATTTTTTTCCTCCATTAGTCATATCCAATTCCCACCCATCAAGTATTGCCTTTCCTATCAAACATTCAACACCAACCAGGGTACTCACATACCCCAATGATTGGGTGGTGATCAGGAAGTGAGCTTATACCATCCCTCTCTCCCCTGAGAGGATTGAAGTGAACCGGTGATCTCCAGGTTGATGGTCGCCCACCTTGTTGATGCACCACTCAGGAGCCCAGCAAATTGATCAGGTTTCCTGTTCACTATTATGTTTTTCTCTGATGTGTATAGTGGTGTCATTTATTACAATGATGATTTAATGATGTCATATTGCTCAGCCAAACCATGAATTAATGGTGTATCATAATCTTCCTGGATTTATGATATCTACATATAGAAACAGCTCCACACACTGGAAAATCTGCAGTTAGACCAGACATGCCTGTAAATAGACAATCTGCTTTCTTACATTTGGTTAAGTAAGTAGTTCCTTACAACTTTTAACCAGGATCCCCCTCAGAGTCTTCAGCCTTCATCTTTAATCTCTCTGGGGTTTTTTTTCTTTTTCTTCTAAGCATCACTACTCTCACATGTTCAGACACACGTGCACCGTGAGGAGAGCCGAGCTTCTGGCCACCTAGTGGTCATTTTATTCCTATCTGCACTCATAAGCTAGTGTTTACACTTTCAACGTTCAATCAAAGATTATACTCCCAGAATACAGCGACTTTATTTATTCCTCTGTGATATTTTAGTTGGTTTCACAGCAAGAAAGAGAGAGAGTGGGAAAGTATTTTTAATGACAAGCTGTGTGTGTGTGTGTGTGTGTGTGCGTGTGCGTGTGCGTGTGCGTGTGCGTGTGCGTGTGCGTGTGCGTGTGCGTGT
>JAOUQZ010000034.1:5110344-5124751 GCA_028564935.1 Neosilurus hyrtlii
CTCTCTCTCTCTCTCTCTCTCTCTCTCTCTCTCTCTCTCTCTCTCTCTCTCTCTCTCTCTCTCTCTCTCTCGCCTGTTGCTCTTTGCTGTGCATATGCTGGCTGTTATCCTTTTGCTGCTGGACCACCCCGTCTGCATTAGGCAGCCCATGTTAAAGGCAATGCCCAGTGAGTGTGAAGCCCTCAGACCTGAGGCAGGACATTAGGGCCCATTAGCAGCTCCTAGAGGATTCTTATAAAGTGCTGCCAATTTGTTGTTTACTCACTTTGGCAAGCACACAACAATTTATATTCCCCCAAGGTCAAATATGCCGCTAATTACTTAAAGGGACAAGGCATCATCTCTGTTGCTGTATTTAGTAATGATTATCTCACTACGCCCTTAAATGTCGGTTATCTTGACCAGGATGTGCCTTGTGAGTACATCCTAAGCTTCTGGTTCCTTCTGAAGCACACTGTGCCTGTAGGAAGTGATCTGACTAGATATCCAGCAGACCATGTGTCCAGACATAGCCATGGCCTATATTCCTGCTGATGGCTCGAACCTGAGGCATGAAAGTGGCCAATTAAAGCATCAAAAGGGAGCGTTGCATGGCTAATGCTAGTGAAAGGTGTGAGATTTCTCGTCGGGCCTTGGCAGGGGGGGCCTTTATGGAGGCTTACAGCCGTCTGATCACGGCCCAGAAGTGCCTGTGTATTGGCAGCTGTTAAGCTATTGAGTATTGATGGTATCCATATGAGCCACAACAAATGGTGAACCTGATTATAAATCTACCAAGTTAGCAAAAAGCAAAGAAAGTGTATAAGAAAATACGGTACTGTATTTTGCTTATATTTTACTCATTGTTTTACCTGCCATGTGTTTCATTTGGAAAACAGTAGCACTTTCTGTTAGATGTTATAATGAATTAATGTTACCAGAAACCTCCGTAAAATACACAATATTATGAATCCTTCATAGCTGTGGCTTTGAACCGACCTGCTGATCTGCGCTTGGCTTTTCTGTGGTTCAAAAAAACAAAGTTCCTGAGCAGTATGAGACAAAAGCTGATTTGGACTCTGGTTCAGGCTGTGTGTGTCATCTCTGAGCTCAGTGTGGGGCTCGGTAGGGCTCTCTTGATCTCTGTGGGGTCTTCAACAGGAAGCCGCTAGTAACGTTTAGATATGACACCTTGGACAACTTTACATTTCCTCTAAAGGCACGCCATGTGTTTTCAGCAACACATTAATGATATTTTAACCACATCAAAGAGCATATGCATAATTTTGTGATGCGCTTCACAACCTGACGAGGTTAGCTGGATGTCAGATAACTAGTTGAAGGACCCAACTTTGACCTATCGGATTTTGAATTAAGATTCACAATGATCCGGGAAAATCAGGAGGTATGAGATGTTGTACAACTGTCTAGATGCTCTAATATCCATTGTTATTAGCATCATATTGCATTATGGTCTTTAAGTCATTATCAAATTATATTTTCGTCTCTTTCCTCTTCCCTTTCCCCTGTCATGCTCCATATCTGTAGAATCGTGTGTAATTTCTAACTACACAAACACCTCGTAGGTGTTAATAAGCTACTTAACGTGGTCGAGTGTCCAAATCGTCAAGCCAGAGCTGCTAATACTGACAGCAAAGCATGTGTCTCAATACTTGTACTACTTCATTACTGTTTTAATCCTGGATTTAAACCTGGGTTGATGTTTCTTGTATATCTGTCCCCTGTTTACTTTCTAAAGCTTCATTCATCAACCTCATCGTTTTTACACTAGTTACATGCTTGGTATGGTGGTGCAGTCGTTAGCATGTCCCCTTCACAGCAGGAAGGTCCTGGGTTCGAATCCCAGGCTCAGGTGTTTCAGTGTGGAGTTTGCATGTTCTCACTGTGCTCGCGTGGGTTTCCTCTGGGTACTCTATTTTCCTCCCACAGTCCAAAGACATGCACATTAGGCCAACTGGTTGCTCCAAATTGTCCCTAGGTGTGAGAGTGTGAGGGTGTATGGTTGTGTGTGTTGGCCTTCATCCGGTGTCGGCTGAGAGAGACTCCAGCCTCACCGTGATCCTAATAGGACTAAGCAGTTCAGTAGATAAGTGAGTGAGTGATTCAGGTATGTGAAGCCTCCACAATGTTTCAAGTAAAATATTCTAACCTCTAATATGCCTGGTGATGTCATGTTTTACATTAGAGCATTAAAAATGCTTTTACTATGCAGTCGTACTGGGTATTTTTTAAGGAAAGCCACTTAATTCAATTCAGGTTTATCTTTATGCATATAGTAGATGTTAGGGGCTTTTAAACTGGAGGACCCGTTCATAGTTCTTAGTACTTTTGTTGAAGCTTCGCCTTTTTATATGTTGCACTGCAGGAACTGTGAAAATTTTTATAACGCCATTATAATTTTTAGGGTTTGAACTATCCCAGCACAGTAAAAACACTGAGAGATATAATGTATTGTGATCGGTCCTGTGCAGCACCAGCAATCGCCATGTTAAAAATGGTGGTTTATAGTTTGCCGTAGAGCTTCTCAGGAGTAGTTCCTTAAAAAGTGCTCAGAACTGATTGGTCTGGATACAGATTTTGCAACTAAATAACAGGTTAAGAGCAAAAAAAAGCAATGTTCTCACTAAGATAAAAAACCCTAGTATACTATTAAGTTTATTCAAGAGTGTAGGACCATCGTAGGGCAACACGTATACACAAACATTCACACTTACGCCTGGGGCAATTTGGAACAGTCAATTAGCCCAATGTGTATGACTTTGGACTGTGGGAGGAAACTGGAGTACGTGGAAGAAACCCATGCAAACATGAGGCGGATGTGCTAAACAGTACAGCACCATGTTTTCCTAATCACAGATTCCTTCACTCAGATCTTCTGGACAAATTTCTTTCTTAAGAAAAGCTTTGGACTACGTGAGGAAACCGGGGTACCCGGAGAAAACCCATGCAAACTACACACAGCCTGGGATTTGAACCCAGGACCTCCTTCTTGCTGTGAGGTGGAAGTACTAACCAGTACACCACCATGCTACCCCTACTTCTCTACTAATAAAACAAATTAGAATGAAGGGACTTCAGCCACGTCTAGCATTTCAACTTGCGTCAAATTCCTACTGGATTATTAGACGCTTCTGCCCTCCAGGACTGAAGTGTGTGTGTCCACAGTGTGGAGTGACTCCAACAACGCATTACGTGTGCTTCTTACCAGCTTCTCTCGGGTGCAAGAACTGAAACTGTCACACCTTCATTGGAGAGAAAGAAACTGGAAAGGAGTCGTGTCCCTCTTTTTCTCCTTTCCTTTCGTGGCCACTTCATGAAGTCTGTCACAGAGGTGTGAGAGGATCTTTGGTCATTCTCTTACTACTGTATGGATGCGTTTGAATTATAAGACCAATATGCATCCACTCAGCCTGGCCTGCATTCAATACTTTCGCAGCTAGAGAAAGCTTTCAACTCGTAAACACACAATCGTGGCTCCCTTTATGAGGAGTTCTAGTCTCGTTTGAGTTGTATAACCTTCATGAGGACACAAAAAATACATTTCCATCAGTGGTCTGTATGCGTTATTGATCGAAATGAAAAAGAGCACTTAAGATTCAATGTGTATATCACTGAAAATTCCCTTAAGGGCACTGAAGCAACACCTACAGAAAGTTGTCAAAGTGTCAACCCACGAAAATTCACTTCATATTAGATATACAGATATAGAAAGGGTTTTAGAAGCTGATTTTAGTCTCGCTGAGGTCCTCTAACTGAACATATTTACATTTACATTCATGGCATTTGGCTGCTGTGCTTATCCAGAGTGTCTGACATTTTATCTCATTCGTACAATTGAACAGGTGAGAGTTAAGGACCCAACAGTGGCAGATTGGTGGGATTGAGGCTTAAACCCCCAACCTTCTGATCAGTAACCACTGAGCCACCGATGGCCATATACATGTATATTTTCATTCACTCACTTGCTAGATCGCTTAATCTTGTTAGGGTCACAAGAGGGCCAGAGGCTACCTCTGCCGATACTGGGTGAAGATGAGCTACACCCCTCACCAGACCATCACAGGGCCAACACACACACTAACATTCACACCTAGGAGCTATCTGGAACAGCCAGTTAGCCTAATGTGCATGTCATTGGACTGTGGGATGAAACCTGAGTACTCAGAGGAAACCCCCACACAAGCATGGGGAGAACACGCTGACTCTTCACAGAAGCACCCTCGAACCCAAGGCCTTCTTGCTGTGAGGCGGATGTGCTAACCCCTACGCCACCTTTAGATGTTATTAGTGTTAGCAGGTGAACGGTGATGATCTGACTTTACGCTACACTCCCTTAAAAAAGGCTCCTTTAAGATTCTTTGGAGGTTTTGTGGTTCTAGCAGTAGAAACTTTTACTTGAAATCTTTTTTTTTAAGAGAAGCCTCACATCATATCTTTTATGGTGCTAAAACGTAGAGCAGATTCGTGGTGTATATGCCGCAGCAGTAAGTCATGACCTTCTGCATGTAATTATATATTAAATAACGTATTTTATAAATATTTATAATAAATTCTATATTTCTGTCGTTTAAGTGGCACTATGATTAAAAAAATGAATCATATTTAAAATGCAGTTCATATTATATAACACTGAAAGCACCAAACAGACTTTATCCCTTACTCTTGTTCTTATTTCTGAACCTTTGTGCCATTTAAGTACCATTTTCCCCCCATCGTCATCAAGTAACCTAAAAAAAAAGTCTTTTCTTTTTCTCCCCCTTGTACCGCTTTTTATCTGTCGGCTTCCTCACCATGTGTAATAGTCCCAATGGAAATGCTGTTGAAACATACACCTCGCTCCATCAACTTTTTACACGCCACAGCTGCACTATGGCGCTGAGAGATCAAAATCTTTCACTAATGATCTGTACCATCTTCATGCATTACCCTTTCTATAATGGAATTCTGAGAGATTCTCATCAGTATCGTTCAATGTGAATTATTCTTGCTACTTAATTACGCAATGTCAAATTCTGCTCATTTTCCCATGTAGAAATTAAGGTTTTTATCTAAAAGTCAGGGCATTAATAGCCAAATAATAGCCAGAATGAATGTGACTTATTATTATTATTATTACTACTACTACTACTACTACTACTATTATTATTACTACATAAATATGTATTTACATATATATTTAGGTATTTCACAGTATTTACATGTATTGTGGACTTATTGCAGTGGTTACTGTTTAACTGAAAACTTCAGCTGAAAAGGTTTAATCTGAATCTCAGTAACTCAAAAATAAGCCACTTACACATAACAGCAACTCAAATCCAATGATAATTTTAATTAAAAAATAATTGCTGAGAGAAAAATTAATTTTCAATGAAAAATGAAAATATCACAGATATTTGGTTTTCAAGATGAAGTTCAAATTCCTTATACATTTAAATATTTATGGCCAGTAATTAATGTATTATATTGTAGTATTTATTTATATGAGTAAATAAATGTAACTCAAGTCCAAGGATAATTGAAATAAAATTTTGTTGAGTGAAAAGCGGAGGAATAAAAAGCAACTTTGAAGCAATTAATATCCCAAATATTATGTTTTTAAGCTTAAACGTTACTCGAAAACTAGCAACATGTGTTAGAAAATTTGGTATCATTTTAAATATCAGCTACTAAATAGTACCAGCAACTCAAAATTAAAAATTTCTGACTTAATACCCACTTTGCTGTGATGGGTCACAAATTTAGTATACATTTAAATAACAATGACTAATATTTCATTTATATTTATATTACAACCTATAAATAAACGCAACTCAAATCCAATTATAGATATTTTTAATTTGGCTTAGTGAAAAAAATAAGGGAATAAAAAGCTATATGACTGCAATAAATATCCCAAATGAAATAATTTGAACATAAAGTTTACATTAAGTAGACATTTAAATAACCCTGAGCAGTATTTAGAGCATGAATGCATCCCATAGCCAGATTATGTTAATTTGACTAATTTTTTGTTTTTTTACTTGTGGGGTTGCAAACATTTAAGAATCCATGATATAAAGAATTCTTTGGGGCAAAAGTTACAGCATTTTACAGATTTTATGAACGCAGGAGTTCTAATAAGACTAAAACTGGACCCCTCGGGAAAGAGGTTTAACAAAGAAACTAGCAGTAAATCATCAAACTTCTAAAATTCCACAAGTACACATTTTAGAAGATATCTATGAAGAGGCTCCAGACTCCAGACTGACTCCAGTGCTTATTTCCTTGTGTGAATACAGTAGGTCAAGTACCCACATCAGCTCGCTTTCATTCACAAACGAATATGAATAGTCAGTGATGCCCTCGGAAGATCATTCACCCCGATAAAGGCGCTCATGCTGTTTATGTGTTTGTTCTCTGTAACTGGAGACACAATCGTGCTAACAGCCTGTAAACTACTGGGCCATACAAGTACAGTCACAGTTCTTTCCCTGTCTCACTGCCATTTCCTCCTTCGACCCTCTCCCAAACTGTACCAGCTGTACGACTTCCCAAATAATTCTTTAGGATTTAATTCAGTGTCATCTGCTTCTTGCTCTTTAACTTTCTCCACAATCCATCTCAGTGTGCTCTTTTTTTTTTTTTTTGCATGAACACCAAACTTAAACCTCCATGAGGAATGTGCTGGTGCTCTTAATGAGATTAAGTACAGAAGCATTGTCACGTCTAGACACACTGAATCCTCAATACACAACCCCAGACCCACCCCCCCACCCCCCAACCAATACATGCATACAGGGGACAAGCTGTCCCTCAGGTAAGCTCACCTGCAGGTTTGCCTCAGGGCTTGCTTTCTGTCACAAATCTATTAATGCCTATAATGGACGTGATTTTTCACTCTAGCTCCACCGACGAAGTGAATCCCTTTCTCCGGGGCATGTTCTAAATATACTAAAATATGAATAAATATAATTCCATTAAAAAATGTATTATTAGGAAATATGTCTCAAGAGAGGTTGCTGTGGTAAATATTTAGAAAGTAATGAAAAGACGATTTCTTTGAATAGTATTTCTCTAAAGAAAATATTTTTATTTTAAAGGTTTCACCGACTGTAAAATGTATTGAGCTTTTTTTTTAAAAAATTACCATAATACTCTATAGATAATTACATTTCTTACTCTGGTATTGTAATATTTACAATAATAAATTATATTATTTATAATAATAAATTAGGGCGGTGCAGTGGCGCAGTGCTTAGCACGTCCGCCTCACAGCAAGAAGGTCGCGGGTTTGATTCCCAGGTTCATCGAGGTGTGCATGTTCTCACTGTGCTTGCGTGGGTTTCCTCCGGGTACTCCGGTTTCCTCACGCAGTCCAAAAACATGCACAGTAGGCTAACTGCCTGTTCCAATTCACCCCTACATGTGAGTATGAGTGTGAATGGTTGTGTGTGTGTTGGCCCTGCAATGGCCTGGCGAACTGTTCAGGGTGTACCCCGCCCTCGCCCAGAGTCAGCCAAGAGGGGCGCCAGCCTCCGCACCACCCTAATTAGGATTGAGCAGCATAGAAAATGAATTAATGTATTACTGAATTATTTAATAACCAACATTAGAATTTGGAAATATAAAACATAAGATATTAAAACTATGTACTATTGTATTTCATATGATTCTCAAACCAAAAATTATCTTTTTCTGCTGTAAGCACACTCACACATCTCCACTGATGATATAATGACCTTATATCTGTTTTTCCAGTGAAACTGAATAGATTAGTCCGTGTGAATTAACAAACATATCCCGAGTGAACACACTACTGTTTGTGTGAATGTGTAAATATGCCATTTAGACCGTGGCTCCTCTATACCCTCACTCACTTTAACTAGCAGCATTAGCGTGATTTCATTGTTGACTTGTGCTCCAGGAAGCCCTGTGCATATTTGCTTAAAAGTCTTTTAGCAGTTCATAAAGATGGCCTGGTTCCCTTCCTGTTGGGACTCTATCAAGGCTCTGCTAAGTCTCTTTGATTTCACCCATCCTCCAATCACATCATGACATTGACTCAACCCTGGGCTACTTCAAAGCCTGAGAATGGGGGCCCAAGCTCCGCCCACCAGCAGTGTCCCCTTAAAACAGCCCGATGTCCTCTGTGCTCCTCAGAAAGCTGAATGCCCTCATCCTCTTCATATCTCTGGACTTAAATTGATTGCTACGGATCTATCAAAGCTTCAGGGAATCACATGGAGTGCTTAGTCTTGTGACCGAAAACTATTTTGGACAACACTGATATATCTTATTATTTCATCTTGTTTTTTTTGGTGAATCTTGAGAAATGCAAGCCATTAGAGGTAAGTTTAAACTACGTTTGTATTGTAAATTTTTTAAAAACAGACTATTATCCTTCACTTAAGTTTATGAAGGCTCAACCTCTGTTCCCTTTCACTCAGACCTCAAACACAACTTCAGTATTCCGCCTCCTCCTGCAATGGCTGGACCAACTGACTCCTTTCACCAAGGGAACATCAGGATAACCCTGGAGGACCCTGAGCTCTGGAAGTCCTTCCATGAGATTGGGACCGAGATGATTATCACTAAACCTGGCAGGTAAAAACTTACCTGAAACAATTCCAGGTTTAAGGGTAGCCTGTTTTTGGGGTTATGGATATTCGAGATGAAGAATGATGTATGCAATGTGTGTTTATTGCAGAAGAATGTTCCCTCACTGTAAGATAAATATTTCTGGACTTGTGCCGTATGCAAAATACATCCTCTTGGTGGATATCGTGCCTGAAGATGGCTTCAGATACAAGGTATGAGTCAACTCTTGGCTTGTTTCATTCTTAAGATAAAACCAGTACGGAAATGTAGCAATTTTCTTATTAAGGGCCTTGTTTGGTTTTATACACGTCTACAGCAGTTTATAAAATGCAGAGACATCTGAAGATGGGTAGAACACTTATCTTGGCCACCTAAAATCCCGTGCTTTTTGCGGTGTACTGCATATTGATAAGGCTAAAAAAAATTGGGGAGACAGTAAATTAGTGATTGGGGCAGTTGGCGCTTGCCTGTGTGTCCAGAGTCTTCTCACCACTGATTACACAAGTCACACTCCACTTCAAAGGTCCCGACTTCTTCCTGTTTTTACAGGAGCAACTGGGGGTCCCCCTCCCCAAACTCACACCACCCCCCCTAAATGTTTAGCCCTTCTGTCACTGGCAAAGCAAGTGCAGTGACTCTTCTTTGCCTGTAAACTGAATTACCAGACCATGACCATTTTTCTTAAAACTTACAAGTTTCTTCTTCTTGTGCACAGTGGAATAAAGACAAGTGGGAGGTCGCAGGCAAGGCTGAGCCACAGCCACCTTACAGGACCTACCTGCACCCAGACTCTCCAGCTCCAGGAAGTCATTGGATGAAGCAGTCGGTCTCTTTTCTCAAGCTCAAACTTACCAACAATGCTCTCGACCAGCATGGACATGTAAGTATCTCCTTCTTAACAGAGATCCTGGGCTCTTTTGTTGAAGTCTTTTGTTGAGAAATGGCATTAGCAATGATGTCATAGTGCTATTAAAACCAAATGATGACTGCATTTTTCTCTGTGGTGCAGATCATCCTGCATTCCATGCACCGCTACCACCCTCGCTTCCACATCGTTCAGGCTGATGACCTCTACAGTGTACGCTGGAGTGTGTTCCAGACTTTTACCTTCCCTGAGACCTCCTTTACTGCTGTCACTGCATACCAGAACACCAAGGTTTGTCTCTTATTGCACACAGAAATATCAAGCACGTGTGCAGACATTTGTTTTGTTTGGGGCTCATGGCTGCTGCGTTCCTTTTTCAGATTACAAAGCTCAAAATCGACAACAACCCTTTTGCCAAGGGTTTCCGTGATGAGGGCATGAACTCCAAAAGGTGAGGAACTGCACCAACAGAAATGTGTTGGTGATCTTGCCTGTTTGTAGTCCTGGTCTTGGTAATAGCATTACTGTTTGGAGTGTACATGTTCTCCCCATGCCTGCATGGGTTCTCTCAGGAGTACTTTGGTTTCCTCCAACATTCCAAAAACTACATTAGGCTAACTGGCTGTTTCAAATTGCCCCTAGGTGTGGGTGTGAATAAATGGTTGTGTGTGGGTTAGTCTGGTGAGCTGTTCAGGGTGTACCCCGCCTTCACCAAGAGTTGGCTGAGATAGGCTCCATCCTCCCCGTGAGCCAAGTAGGATCAAGTGGTTCAGCAAATCTTGACGAAGAAAAAAACCAAATGTTTTGTTTCTTCTTACCCTACACAGGCGTGCAAGCAGAGGTCCGGCTGATACCGAGCGGCTGGCTAAGCGGCTAAACTCAATGGTCAGGGATTTGGATCAAGAGAGTCCACCAGGTATGGATTGGTCAATCACAACGGTTAATTTAGCCCCCTTATTCATTAATTTTGTGATTTGCACTTGTTGTGCACCGTGGATACTAACGGGAAGAATTACTGCCTTTCAGATTTGCGCCGTTCTTCCTATGAGGGACTGACAGAGGCACAAGGTGGATGCAAGGAGGGTGTTAAAGAGGAGCCGAGTTCTCCATGGGGGGGTGGATCTGATAGAGAAAACACCCAAACCCTGGAAAGAGACTCTCCTTTGGGCTCTAATGCTCGAGACATGTACAGCGCTGAGCAGCTGGTGCCAGGACATGGCACATACCAACCTTACAGGTACCTATAGATCATTACTTACGAAAGTAGCTGTTGCAAACAATGGCCGATGAAACTATAGAGAAAATGAATGGCTAGCTTTAGGTTTAGCTCTATTTTGAACTTCAAACTTGGAGTTTTATGCAAGTGATACCAGGAAACATATTTACAGAATGTGGTTCTGGATCTTTTCTCAGATTTCCTGATTACAACAAGTCTCCATCACCTGCCTCCTCCAATATCAGCAGCAGTGCCGGAGGCTCCAGTTTCGAATCTCGAGTGCCTGATATAGGCACCGTGCCTGAGCAGGACAGCAAGACCACTGATCTGGTTGTCCCACAGTGTCCTCCGCCTGCCACTGCTACTGTGCCAGACTATGCTGGGGTACTGAACGTAGCTGTAGCACAGGCTAAACCAAGCATGCTGGGGCATCATGCACTCTACGCACCCTACGGTACTGATCAGCCCCTGAGCCAATGGAGTGGCACAAGCTCAGCCCAGTACCCATCCCACCCACACCATCATCACCACTTAGCAGCAGAATACGGGACCCAAGCTGTCCATCATGGGTACCATCATGCCAACATGGCCGACTGGAGCCAGTATCCACTCTTCTCATACTCCTGCTGGTGATCAGATATGTAGGATGAAAGTGTGTGGACCCGACTTCACTTGGAAGTTAAGCGGGAATCAAAAAAAAAAAAAAAGCACAGGAAGTTTGGACAGAAACTGAGACGAGTCAAACTTGAAGAAAACAGCGTAGTGTAAAAATGCATTTTAGCAAACTCGCTTTTTTCCCGTCTTGAAGGTCTTATTGTTCATTCAGTTGCTTCATTTGAAGACAAAGCTAGCGCTGACTGCATGATGCATGTTTACCTAGTGTCCTGCTTCCAGTTTCACTAGCATTAGCCGTTTGCTCGGAGCCCCAGAAGGACTAGCTTCCTATTGAAACGGCTAAAGAAGGGATGTGTTTATTTATTTAGTGAATGGTTTCACTGCGGCGTAATATTATTTTTGTAAAAAAAAATGTCTTTGCTGAAAGTGGTACTGTACAAACTGGATGTGTGGAAAAAAGTAAATATTATCTTAAAGTCTGAAGCTGTCATGTTTTTTTTCTTCCTGCATTTACAATTCCATGTGCTCATTAATGTAAATGTGACGAACGAGTCTTGGTTGGGTTGATTGTTACGTCCTATACTAAAGGGGGAAGTAGAGTAGACAGGCAGGTTAGCAGGTAGAGCTGATTAGAGTAATTAGAAGGTCTGTGTTACATCCTTGACTACCTGGTATGATCTAAGATCTGATGGATCAGAAACTTCAGGAATCAGGTTTCTGCTGTAATATTTATGCTAACATATGCTAAAAAAAAATAGAATAATTTTTTTAGTTAAGGTTTCATAAACGGTTACACAATATGGTCACGGTGTAAATTTGTTTTGCACTCAGAACTTGTGGTAAGCACAAATCTCAAGGTAATAACCATGCAACATGTGATGCAACTCGTGCTAACCTGATTAGAGAGCAGCAGAACTGAAATAGAGGTGCATTTTATCCTTTTCTTCACCCTCAGATATACATTATTTTACGATTCCCCCTGTGGAGATGATTTGCTTGTTTTTTTGTGGCTGTTTTTTCTCATTTTCTCTTTTCTTTTGTTGACACTAATGAGGCACCCACCCAACTCTACAACTCTTTCTGTGCACATACTGGTACTCAGAGCTTTTCTGTGACACTGAAAGACTCCTAAGCAGCGTGAAACCTGGGGGATGGCCAGCTCATTTCACATCTCAAAAGAGCAGACACTGATGGCTCCACTGTCCCTGATCTCAGGTGCTAATCACTGCTGTAAAGGGGGAGGGTGTATACGTGTGTCTCTGTCGGTGTGTGAAGCAGAGACAATCTCATGTGTGCAAAGATCTGCTTGGGCCCTATCCACATCCAGATCGATTCAGATCAGTTCTGGAGAGATTTTTGATTTGAGGATGTGTTTCCATCCATTTATTTGCAGATTCGCTTCCAACTAGGGTCACTGGGTAACTGGAGCCTATCTCAGCCGACCTTGGGCAGACACCCTAAACAGCTCACCAGACCATCACAGGGCAATACACACAACTATTCACTCACACCCAGGGGTGATTTAGAACAGCCAATTAGCCTAACGTGCATGTCTTTGGACTTTGGAAGGAAACCGAAGTACCCGGAGGAATTCCACACAAGCACAGGGAGAGCATGTATACTCCACACAGAAACGCCCTTGCCGAGCCCAGGACTCGAACCCGGGACTTTCTTGCTGAGACATGCTCTCTCTACACTAGCAAAAAATGCTCTATGCACAAAGAAGCAACATGGGACTCTTGCTCTAAGCAAAAATTAAATGTAAACACTAGTAAACAGTAATGTATCTACTATAGAAACCAAATCACTTATTAGATCTAATAAAGGTCCAGATATGGCCATCATAATTCATAAGATCCACTCATATCTTTATTAGATGACACATACCTCATCAGCCTTTACACTGATCTGGTCAGGAAATACCAGGAGTGTTGCTGTTATCCTCTGCTGCCTGGCATGATGAATTTGTCGCAAAGAGCTCTGGTGTGAGTGCAATATTTAATGTGAAGAGGAAATCTGAATTTCCTTGAGGTCACTGGTATGACCTCTAATATTAAGAGGTTAGTAAGGTTTTAATGAGTCTGGAGCTGATAACAGTGTCCTGGAGATGTTGTGCTGCTAGACAAATACAGTGGTGTGAAAGACGAGGTGATAACAAGAAAGATCAGTGGGCCGGTGTGAACTTGGAACCAGGGGTGAGTTCATTAAGAGGGCAAAGGGGATCATGGGAACGCTTGAAGAGGTTTTTATTTTTTATGTAATTTAATAACTGTACTGAATGTTGAAGGTGGTAGAACATTGAAAGGGTTGGTCCCAGTGACAGTGAATGATTCAAGATCTGTTAAACTTCCGTCAGAACATTAAAAGTGCAAGCGTGGCACTGGTGGCTCAGTGGTTAAGACTCTGGGTTAGTGATCGGAAGGTCGGGGAGTCAATCACTAATACCCCCATGCTGCCACTGTTGGGCCCTAGCTGCAAGTTCCCTTCCTCCAACTTCATGGCCGAAGTGCCCTTGAGCAAGGCACCTAACCCCCAACTGCTCTCCAGGTGCCCCAATGTGTGGCAGCCCACAGCTCCGAGTGTGTGTTTGCTCACTTTGGATGGGTTAAATGCAGAGGCAATAATTTCCCTTCCGTGATTAATATTGCATATAAAAAAAAAAAAATTTAAACATAAAAATAAAAAAGTAAACTACCAGTACTGAATGGTCCAAATATATAGAAGCTTCATACCTGCAAAGTAGTTTGTTATTTTATACTCATCCAAGTGAAACATAGTTCCTTTTCAGGAGAATTCCGGAACACTTTAGTTCCTCAGAAACGGCAAGAACCTCCTTGCGTTGGGTGTACAGTGCACTTTTAATTCTTGTTCTGGGCCGATGAGCTGTGCATCATCCTCACTCACTCGCCGAAACGCTTAATCCTTCTAGGGTCGCGGGGAAGCTGGAGCCTATCAACAAGTGACAATGGGTAAAGGCAAAGTACACCCTGAATCGCTTGCCAGACCATCGCTGGGTCAACACACAACCATTTACACTAACATTCACCTAGGGGCAATTTCATTCATTCATTCATTCATCTTCTGAACCGCTTATTCCTAATTAGGGTCGCGGGGAGGCTGGCACCCATCTCAGC
>JAOUQZ010000034.1:5146123-5158010 GCA_028564935.1 Neosilurus hyrtlii
TGTGATCTCAATAGTGACAATCATTGTTTCTGTCTCTCTCGGTCACACACACACACACACACACACACACACGTATATATATAAATAAATAAGTATATTTATACACGCACATCAGTGGCACTGGGTGAGTTAATCTGAGGTCTCTCTCTCAATAAATCAAAGTGATGCACATGCAGCGGGATAAAAGAAAAGTAAGGAACGCAATGCAGCCTGATGTAGTCTGCAGTCACATACCTGTCCATCAGCAGTAACAGTCCCTGGTAGAAAAAGGAAGCAGAAATGACGTTCTACGTGCATCGGCTAAACACTTGATTGAAACTTCAAGGCAAAAGAAGCCATGTTCAGAAGAACAGTTTATGTTCTTCAATGTTCCATTCATGTTCAGAACAATTCCTGTTCAGAAGAAGGTAAAAGGTTAAGGAACTGTTAATACAGACATTAGAATCTGAATACAGCAGATATAGAAGACTGAAGAAACCTCATATAGTCGCTGACCAGAGAAATCGAATTATAATTATTTTCATTATTATTATTTTATTTATTTATTACTGATTGACTGGTAAGTGAGTGCTCTATTTATAATTCAGTTATTTCATGTTACCGGTAGAAAACACATGAGGTGAATCATGAATGATGTCAATGACTGAGGAAACTATCCAATGAGTATGTTTCTCCACACAAGTAATTTTCAGTACCTTTAACGAATGCTGTACACCATGCTGGAGAAGAACAGGGGTATTAGTTAATATCACTCTTTTGCCGCTATGTGCACAATGCTACTATGAACAAAGGCGTGTATATCAGAACCTGAAAAAGCAGCAGGTGGACCAGATGTCTCATGATGGTGTCCATTAAGAAGGAATGTGCCTAATTAGGGGACAAAAGTATTAATTAGCTCATAACTAGTGCTGATAGTCATGCTGATCCAGGAGCTGGACAGTTTCCATGCCAACTGCTCCATCTGCCACGAGCTGAACCACAGGGTAACCCGAGAAGGGAGTGTATCCATGGCCCCAGGCCTGAAGACCTCATCTGTCACTACACTGATTATTTTGAGTTCACAAAACGACGTGCTATAATAAGTGCTATCTTACCCAACACCCAGTTCTTCGTTTTCATTTTATCTCTCATTCACATTCGAAGAGGCACGCACCCTTGAGGGCATCCAGCTAAACCCACATCTATATTTAAAACCTTCATAAGTGCTTTGATCTGTTTATTTCTATTCATAAAAGTGGCTGAAATTAGGAAAAAGGTCCAGACTGGATAGACACCATTTGAAGTTTTATTCAAAAACAAATTAGGCAACTAACCATAACAAGTCAAACTTCCAAACTTTGATTTTCTTTTATATGTGGAAAATTGAATGTTCTACATGAATAAAAAGTGTTCCACAGGGCTTATATGGATAGATAAAAGTTCTTTGCTATCTAAAGGGTTTTAACTCAAACACTTACTAATCTTTGTGTATAACTGCAGCACGGTGGCGCAGTGGTTAGCATGTCCACCTCGCAGCATGATGGTTCTGGGTTCAATTCCCAGGCTCGGGCGTTTTGGTGTGGAGTTTGCATGTTCTCAGCCATACTTGCATAGGTTTTCTCTGGGAACTCTGATTTTCTCCAACAGTCCAAAAACATGCACATTAGGCTATTTGGCTGTTCCAAATCGCTCCTGGGGGTGAGTGTGAATGGTTGTAGTGTGTTGGCCCTGCGATGGCATGGCGAGCTGTCCATAGTGTACCCCGCCCTCGCCCAGAGTTGGCTGAGATGGTCGCCAGGCTCCCTGCGACCCCAATTACGATTCAGCGGCTTAGAAAATTTATATATTTTTTACATTTTTATTTATTTATTTTTGCCCATGCAGTGTTTATTTCTGTCTACCAACACTTCTGCTCCAGAAACTCATATGAAGCCAAAAAATAAAAAGAGTCCCCTACAAATTATAAATGAAGCAGACCAAAATGTTGGCTTGGAAAAAACGTACCTAAAGGTAACAAACATGACAATAAAACTTTAAATGACTAGCAAGTGATATTTTTAATGAAATGTCTGGTCACATATACTTTAACAAAACCACAAGGACAATTTTATTAAAAAGAATTAATTCAACAAAAACATCAGATTTACTGTTCTTTTGAAGAAAGAGTAATTACACCCATGGCCTTTAATTTAGCATTCACTCACTCACTCATTTATTCATTTGACAAACTGCTTAACCCCTTTTGGTTCACGGGGGGGCTGATGCCTGTCCCAGCCGACACTGGGCAAAGATGGGGTGCACCCTGAAGAGCTTACCAGACCATTGCAGAGCCAACACACACAAAACCACTCAAACAAACACCTAGGGGCAATTAGGAACAGCCAATGTGCATGTCTTTGGATTGTGGAAGGAAACCAAAGTACCCAGAGGAAACCCACATATCACGTGACGAACATGAAACCTTCCTACAGAAATGTCTGAGAAATGTCTGGGACTCAAACCCAGGACGTTTTTGCCGTGAGGCGGATGTACTAACCACAGCACCACCGTGCAGCACGCTAGTATTCACCTTTAGCAGAAATAAGCTAAATGGAAATTATGGGATGGCATGACGGCACAGTGGAAAGCACAGACACCTCATAGGAAAAAAGGTTGGGGTTCAAACCCCACGACTGACAGGTGGCTTGCTGTAAGAAGTTAGCATGCTCTTCTTGCACATACATGGGTTTCCTCTGGATACTCCAGTTTCCTCCAACAATCCAAAAACGTACAGATTAGATCAACTGGCTACACTAAATTGCCCCTAGGCATGAATGTGAGTGTGAATGGTTGTTTGTGTTAGCCCTTCAATAGATGGGTGACCTATTCAGGGTGTACCTCACCTCTCGCCTGAACTCAGCTGGGATTGGCTCCAGGTTTCCCTGCGTCCCCGACAGATAAGTGGTATAAATAGTGGATTGAAACTGTGATTGCATTATTTTTCAGTATACACTCATAACACAATACAAATGTACTCAGACACTCCTCTACATTAGCATTTACAAAGAGTGTAATTAATGTCTCACTAATCACTGCAAGCCATGTTTCTCTGATCTATCCTGATTTATCATCTTCCCACACATATCCGTCATGTTATCTCCCATTGATATTTGTGTTTCAACCTCATTAAGCCTTCTATTGATTTACTGAGCCATTCATTGCTGAGAAAAGCTATGCTCGCCTGTTTATTTCACTAAAGAGGACCACCAATTTTACACCAATCTGCAGTGATCTTTAGTAACTATTGCCAAAATTCATACCAAATAATGTTACATTTCTATTTGAAATCTCTTATTAAAATTTCTCAAATAACATGTTTTTATTATGACATTACACGGAATGTAATGTGTTTATATATATGAGAATATAAATGTGTGTGTGTGTGTGTGTGTGTGTGTGTGTGTGTGTGTGTGTGTGTGTGTGTGTGTGTGCTTACTTTGGTTGAGTTAAATGCCAATAATTTGCGGGATTAATACAGTATATATATATATATATATATATATATATATAATAATATAATAAAATAATAATAATAAAATCAAGATTGAGTCTCAAAAATTACAGTACCAGACATCTATGTCTGCCATGACGCAACATGTCAGGTGTCAGGAGCAGTGCTGCAACCGGTGCTTCACCTGTCAATCAAATGTCGTCTGGGAATACTGTCTGGCTCTGCTGACCTAGTTTAGAAAATAACAGTGTCGGATGATTTAAACTCTGTCAGTTGAGTTGCAGATGTGCAGAAACAAGATGGTTTCTCAAGTGGCGTTAAGGGGTTAATTGCGACATGTTTTACTGAAAAGGGGTGGAGAGAGTCCAAGATAGTCTTGATCATCATCTGGATCATAGTCTTGATAACTTGATCAGAAAGCTTGAGAAGACGGGGTTTATGGACATCGTTTATTATGACATTAGGTAGGAATATATTACGGTATTGTAGTTTTGAAGACTCAATTTTGATTTTGCTCTCATTTAAAGGCTACTTAATATATTTACTTGAAATATGCTGGAATTACTAAGAACATCTGCTTGGTAAATCCAGTACGTTTTCATAAGATTATGGCCAAGGGCTTTACAATTATTCAACATTAAAGTTTGGATCTTTATTTTTTTGCCCACCCGATATTTGGCTCTGATCACAAAACTACCCAACTTCAACTTGATTAAATATGAAATATTTCCATGTCCATGTTTATTTATTAATGAATGCATTAAAATATTTTGTGCATGCCTGGGAGATAATAACATTTTATAATATGTACATATGGTAAACACAATTTTTTAAATAAATTATGTCCATTTCTATTTTACACCCTTTTCACGCTCAATTTTGTGACAAGTGAGAGATCTGATTATTTTCACGTCCTGCTGAACCTCTGCTAAGGTCTCTACATGTCTAATAAAATGGAGCACAGGTTCATGCACAATGAACCACGCAATTTCCACATGCATTGCAAAATTTGTAAATAAGCACCAGACTTAAAACAGGATCGATGATATACGTAACTTTCACTGTCCATGTTACATAATGTATCCTGTGCACCGACCGATCACTGATGTATTGTCATTTATTGACTACAGAGAAAAGTTGAACAAGCGAAAATAGTCAAGCACTATCAATTGGCATCGTGTAAATAATTAGATAATTATTAGCTAAAGCTATTTTAGTGAATAGAAGGCCATTCATGGTGTCCATATTACATACTGACTTTTTGAGTCGGCATACTGATAATTTGAGAATGCTGTTACTCCAAGAAATATTATCCCACATTTACCATGGTTTAATGGATATTGGCCTGATACATTAAAATATGGGGTGAAAAAGTAAATTTTATTAATCTGCAAAAAATTTTAGGTCCAGTTTCATGATCAAACTCATATATTATATATTCTGTATATGGCACCCATCTCAGCCGACTCTGAGGGCAGAGTACACCCTCGCAGGGCAGAAACACGCTGACGGCTGAGCAGCCTACTCTTTATGAAAATCAATAATGGTTCTTTTGCATGCCTCTCACCATAGACAGTGAGGCAAATGGCCAGCATTTGATAACCCAGTTATCTGCACTGGGGGGACGGCAGTGAGAACCCCTTGATAGTGGGGATTGAACCCCCAATCTTGGGATCAGTAATCCAGCAACCTACCACCAGGCCACCACTGCCCGTGAATAAATTAATCACCAAAAAAATCTAATGAAATTTGAATCATGCATAAAAAAAATTAAAACACATGAAAAAATCAAATGCATGAAACAACATGCCTTTTCTGTCCTGATCAGAACTTTCAGATTTATTCTCGTGTAAAATCAAGCAGATGAGAGAGTTCAGACGGGACTGAATGATTTTTTTGTGTGTGATCTTGCCACACTTTATATATCTTATCTGGAGGTGGCCCTGATGGCCGAGTGACCCTGACATGAGTGATTTAGTTTCTGCTTTTCATCCAGCGCTGCCGTGTGATTGATTTTCTATCAATCAGCGGACAGGAGGAAACTAAATGGCTACAGTTGGCAGAAGCTGACATTTGTCAAGGGTTCAGTGCTTAGTCTTTCCTGGCACCAACACGTAAGCATTGCTTTCAGAATGACGGATCAAAGACTTTGGACCAAGATTTTATTTTAGGTCTCCTTTTTCACTGTTATTATCAAACACAATAATCACCAGTACAACCAGGTGTGTTTATTAGTGAACTGACTTGAAGGCCGAATGTTTTTTTTTTAGGAGAATATGAAAATGATGAGCAGTAACCTTGCAATACAGATGCCTGAGGCAGAAGTGAAATGTTCATCTCCACCCACAGAAAAGCTCTGATATTAAGATAATGGGTATGCAGTGGGTTGTTCCATGTTCCACTTTGATACTGAAAAAGCAAAGCAGAGGTTGGGTTGTTCAGCTGTGTGTTCCAGCCAATGTAAACAGAAGAACAGTGCAATGCCAAATACAGATGCTTATCCGGCTCCCAAATATTCAATAGCAGTCGTGGAAAGCTAAGATGTTTATCCTGACATGCATAGATTGTATCTTGGATAAATATTTACCCACCCTGAGGCTTCAAACATTTTGTTTTTGCAAAAAAATTCAAACATAAATAAAATAAATTGCAACTTGGACCAAAAGTGGGTCAGGATTAATTGGGATTAGTATGTAATACATCGGAATGGGGCAATCTGATCGGTTCACTATTTCTGGGTAATTAATAGCTGTGCACTGAAGGTGAGGAGGATATCACAGAATCCCCCAAGCCTGAGATGCATAATCTTATTATTAGTATATACTACCAATTAAGCAAAAAAGCACACTAAAATGAGACTTTTATGCTTTATTTGTGTATTTATACTTTCTTTATTATATGCATATATGTGCACAGGTAAGCATCCAGCGAAGACAGGTGCAGAGCAGAGCCTTTACAGAGTAAATGAAAAGAAAATTCAAATGAGATTACATATTTATACCATGATGCTGAGCCAGGTCAGGTGATCCACGCTTCTCCGAGACTCTCTGTAGCTAACGTCATCTGTTCAGGTCTGTTCAGTGTACTCATTTAAACACAAACGTAAACAGTGCACAGTAAAGGTGTTTACAGAAAACATAATAGGCTGCATAAAAGCTCCATGTCAACCCACGATCCCTGCTTTTCCTGTATAGATATAGCTTGAGATACTGGACCAATCAGACTGCACCATTCTCTTATGGTATGTACTAATAGATTAGTCATCCCACAATCTTGGGAGAATCTTAACTGAATAAAAAAATTAAGTGAACGATCTTGTTTTAGTTTGCTTTTCTTTTGTTTCTGTGTAGTATATACTACAACAATTATTCATGTCAGGCTCAATGGATATCGCTGAATAGTCCCCGAGACAGAATGACCACCTTCAGCAAATCATTGTTATTTATATATCATGAATCTTCCCATCATAACATATAACAGTGAACTGAGGGGAGATTAAAGTGTCTACATTTATTAACAAATAAAAAAATGCTTTCAACAATAACCTACTGGCTGCTCTGTTAATGGGACTCATGTTATTTCTATTTATATTCAATAATTTGTTTGTAATGGTCTTTAAAGTGCTTTAATCTTAGCATTCATAAATGTTCTAGTCTTTTGCCTGGATTGTTAATGCTATGAGAACAAGAAGATAATAACATCCACATACTATAAAGTTAGTTCTTTATTCTTCAAATTGCACCTAGTAAATTGTAATATAGCAAACATATACCCTGTATAGAAATGTAATCTTCTTTATTTCATTCAGGAAGTCACATGATTTTGCTTCCAGAGAAATCGCTGTGAGACAGAAGACTGAGTTCGGACCCTTAGAGCTCCAGTCTTCTTTGTAAAGGCCAGGGTAATTAAGTAGGACACAAGGGCAGCAAAGGGGACGTGGTAAATACCAAAGACCTTTACAGTCTCTTGAACATAGAAATACCAGCACACAGAATAGTGTTGTCAGGTATGTACTGTACAAGAACGGACTAATATGGCTGTAGGCGGAACATCGGCCTCATAGCAAGATGGTCCTGGGTTTGAATCCCGGGCTTGGCAAGGGCATTTCTGCGTGGAGTTTGCTTCCACAGTCAAAAGACATTCACATTATGCTAATTGGCTGTTTCAATTTGTCCCGAGATGTGGGTGTGAGTATGAATGACTGTGTGTGTGTTGGACCTGCAATGGATTGGCGAGCTGTTCAGGTTGTACCCTGGCTTCTCCCAGTGTTGGCTGAGATAGGGTCCATCCTCTCTCGACCATAGTAGGATAAACTAAAACGTTGGCCAAATGACTACATGAATGTCAATCCATCCATCCATTCAATATCAATACTGCTTATCCATCAGCGTCGTGGGGGAACATGGAGCCAATCCCAGCTGACCACAAGCATGAGGCAGGGTACAATCTGAAAAGGTCACCAGCCAGTTACATGGCTATATAGACAAAAACAACTGTTCACACTCACATTCATACATGCATAAGCCAGTTGACCCAATGTGCATGTTTCTGGACTATCGGATCAAACCAGAGTAAAACTTGGAAACCCATGCAAGCAGAGCAAGAACATGCACACAATACACAGCATGGACCTTAGCCAAGATTTGAGTCACAAATCTCCTTGAGGCGAGGCAACAATGCTAACCACTGAGTCAACCTTTTCCCCCTTTTTCAAATATCTGCATTTGTATTTGTATTCAAACCTGAACCTAAGCCTAAACCAAAAATTATCACTATCTTGGCAATGTCAACATGGTGTGTGACACCGTTCTTCCTCTTGTTCTTCAACCTCAGCTACCTCACTTGAGTTCTTCATTGGTCTCAAATTGTGCATGGACCACAGTTTTTGAAGGACGTCCCATGTAACAGGATACACCACTAAGCAATGGTCTACCAGGGGCCGGATTCCATGTCCTTATGTCTTGTCACTGTTACAATGTAGTTGTGGCTCAGTGGTTAAGGCTCTGGGTTACTGATCTGAAGGTTGGTGGTTCAAGCCTCAGTACCACTTTAACCCTCAACTGCTCAGTTGTATAAATGAGACAAAAAATGTCTCTCTGGATAAGGACATATGCCGTAAATGTAAATGTTCCATCAGGGTGTCACATGACCTACACACTCGGTAACAGAGAGGGGTGCTACCACCTTTTGACATTCCATTTGAATAGACTTACTCGCTGTTTCTAGTTTTGTTTGTACCTGCCTACATCCGACCAGTCACACCATACCACCAGTTGCTACTACTAGCCAGATGCCCTGTGAACTGTTGGAAGAAAAACAAATACTGCACCCCCTATAATGCATGATGGGTTCATTCTGAATAATGTATTCATATACGGTGAGATTCCAAATATGCAGATGTCGTCTAGACGTATGCAGTACCCTTTACCCAGTTTTGTTTCTCAAACCCTGTACATCAGACAATTCTTTCATCTTGCTAACTTTGTTAAGGTTTATTTGGATGTGTCTAAAAGGTGGAAAAGATGATAATAATGATGCGGGCTGCCTCAAAAGATAATTTAGCATGGGCAGAATTGGAAAACCAAAGCTCCATTACCTTCTTAATCATGCATATCTCCTTTAATATTCATAGAGCATAGCCTGGCTGACAGTCAGCTCCAGATTCATTTCTTCTGATTTAACTCCCTGATCTCATCGTTATAAAGCTCATCCAATTATTAGGAATCTCTGCGCTATTCTGAGGCTGTATCTATCTGTGGAGGTAAAGTGATATGTGCGTTAACAGCCTCGCTAGCCATGTTTCTCTGTGTCCATTACTTGTTGTCTTCTCTGTGACTTGTTGCTTGTCAGGCTTCAGGCCTTTTTTCCCCACCCCGGTGTCATTAGCTCTGATTTGACCTGTGGGGTATTTAAGATTTGCAGGCAGTCCAAGGAGCTGAGCAGACATTGTTCTGATATATACAGTCAGTAAGAAGGAGCCCTTTCAGGATCAGGAAGAAATAGCATTTCCCCAGTAAAGGGAGAAGGGGACTTATAGCCAGGGTGATGCTGAGGTATAACCTGCTGTACGCCGATGATGTAACAATCTTTCAGGCTTTTATAAAGGGGTTGCTTTCTGATGGACGAGGAAATATGAACCGCTGGGAGGTTAACGACTCTGCTGGTGGCGCATGCAGACATGAAAGTGAATGTGTGGGGATAAAGCAGCGAGTAAGGGCTCAGATCCATCTTTATACACGGCATTCAATCCACCTTTTCAGTGCACAGAAGTAAAATCCTAATGAGGATACCTCTGAAAAAGAAAAAAACAAAAAAAAAAAAACAGGCAAGTTTCAAAATAAATTCATAGCCTCACTGAATAGCCACCTTGATCCAGTGTTATATTTAACTGTTTATTTATTTGTTTATTTGAAGTATACCTCAAACCTACAGATGTGTCAATAGCTAATTTTCATTTCAAAATAATGCAATCACAGCATGGCGAGTCAGAGCACAATGAGACCTTTCTGGCAGGTTCATCCAAAAGAAATAAAAAAGCTTTATTATTCAGAAGCTGTCCTATTATTTGTTTGTCTTCAATCTTTTTACATTTCATTTTATTTCCTGTCTTTCCACCCTGCATGGTATTCAGGCTCTATTCAAGCCTCTCTGGCATCATCTTGTCTAGATCCATGAACTGTTCCAGCAAATCGACTCGACCAAATGAAATCAGCTTTTAATAAGACTGTAGTAATGGCTGATGCGGGCAGCATCAGTACACCAGAGGCTCTATCATACTGGGATTTATACAGACACATAGTTCAAGCAAGGCGATCATAGTTTACACTTTAATGCTAAAATCGATCCTGAGAGGTCTTTCACTTGTGTGACCTGTTTACTGGCCATGGGTATGGGGCATATCAAATAGAGATTTGTATCCTGTTTTCAGTGATATTGCTATAAAAATCACAGAAACCAGTCAAACAATTGTTTCTGGTATTGTATATTAAAGGGGCCCATTCACTAGCGAATAGCCGATGTGTTCTATCTTCCATTACCAGTTCATTTTGGCTGTATCCTGTTTTACATCTTGATTTGAATCTGAACCAGAGGAACAATCATGCGCATGCACAATAATCTAGCAGTTCAACACCAATTCGTAGAAAGCAAGAAAATCCGAGATTAATATTAAGGAATGGAAGAAGGGATACGATTTCAAGAAAAGTTTTCATCTTGGAAGCCCCTCACTCCTGCTGATGAAGATCCATATGGGCTTAGATCTGCACTCAGAGACTGTGAAGATGACTTTTCACTGCTGCAAATATAAATGCTTTTGCCACAGTTATTTAGGACTTAAAGTTGTGGTATAACCAACCCGGACTACATGTTAGACTGTAATGAAGTTTCTCTTATATGGTTCGTATTTTTATGGTTTCACCCTTGAAGCTTTTCTATGTGTTTATATGCGAATTCAAGACCAGAACAGAGGTTCTATCTATCTATCTATCTATCTATCTATCTATCTATCTATCTATCTATCCATCTATCTATTTATTTATTTATGCCTTGTCCACATCACAGCAAGCAGAATGGCAGTCTGGTTGCAGCATTGTGCTGTACAAATTTGATTTTCCAAGAGGAGGTTTATGGGTATAAGGCTCCTCTTGATATTCTGATTTATTTATTTATTTACTGTTGGTTTGTGTTATGGAATCTGTGTAATCTTGCTGGACTTGACTGGAGGTGACAGAAAAAGAATGAAGACAGCAAAGCGAAGCAAAAGGAAAAGTGAAAAGAAAAAAGAGGAGACAGAAACATTATAGATATAAAGCAATGACCCTTGAAACCAAACTATTACAAGACAAACTGCTATAACTGTACATAAATACACCATTAAATTTCTTGCGGCTTTTACCGAAAAATAGAGCTGACATTAATCAAGAGTTTGTTATATAATGACCAGAACAAAAAGACATATCACAAACATATCATAACATCTATCAAAGTAATGAATACACAGTCACAGAGACAGAAAAATAAACAAACAAACAAACAAATAAATAATATTAAATAATAATAATAATAATAATAATAACAATAACAGTATTAATAATAATATACACACAAAACTAAACAACAACAAAAATAAATAAATAAATAAAACAGAAAAGGAGGAAGAAAAGAGAATAATACTTAACTATAATTAAAAATATTAATAAAATAAAAAAATTATCAATTAAATAACAACAACAACAACAAAAAAAAAAATATATATATATATATATATATATATATGTGTGTGTGTGTGTGTGCGCAAAAAAAACAAAAAAAACCCTAATAACAAACAAATAAATAAAAGACAACATAGTGACCATGCCAGCATGCAAAACATGTGGAACAAGTGAGTGATCGGCAACAAGTGACGAGCAAGACTGTGCA
>JAOUQZ010000034.1:5161985-5188955 GCA_028564935.1 Neosilurus hyrtlii
AGAGAGGGAGAGAGAGAGGGAGAGAGAGAGAGAGAGAGAGAGAGAGAGAGAGAGAGAGAGAGAGAGAGATGTTTATTAGAGAGGCCGTAAAGTGAACACAAGCCATCGGGCCCAATGATGATCTTCTAACCACTGTGGAAAAATACAAATTGAGGTGGCATGGGCACATCACAAGATCAGCAGGCCTTACAAAGACGTTCCTGCAGGGCACTGTACAAGGAGCGAAAAGGAAAGCAGACAGAAAAAGGGATGGGAAGACAACATCACGGAATGGACAGGTCAGAGGATAAAAGTGAGGGAAAAGAGATAGACCAGAGAAAAGACACAGACAAAAATGAGAAAGAGAGAAAGAATGGAGATATTCCTGTCTATCCAGGTGTTAACTACTGATGGGAAAATTAACACAGATGGCACACGTTATAGAAAAAACAGGATTTATTCCTCTATCTTCTTCTAAAAAAATACAAGAGAGTTTGGGTTTCAGCCAGTCAGTGATCTAGAGTATACACTGACAGAACAATGCTGAAGTTGGCAGGAAAGAAAGAACTAGACATCCAGAAGTGGCCCCAAGTCGTGATAGTAAAAAATCTGCTTAACTTCAGTGTCAAAAGCTGATTTCTCTCCTTCATCGTTCTCCGAATAATTCGGCACAGCTTGTGCAATTGTATAAGTACCAGATGGGCAGATGTCGTTCTATCTCGGGTAAATGGAGATTTAGCCAGAAAGACTACCGGCAGAATGAGCTTCCAGATGGGTTTCATCAAAGGACTGCGCTCGAAATTAAAGTTGCAGTGTTAGTTATTATATTGTTTGTAATTGTTTTGCTTTTGAAAAAATCTCCTTAGATGAATGTAGCAGCTGTGGTTTATTCAAAGGAGACACCATTTTTAAATCCCTTGTTTTTCTTTTCTTTCTTTCTTTTTTTTTTGCTGTTTTATTTTTAATTATTTTATATTTTAATGGTATTGGACACTTTGGCTTTCCCTGGATGGATGGATGGATGGATGGATGGATGGATGGATAGATGGATGGATGGATGGATCAATGAATGTATGTGTAATTTACTGGTTGTTTGATGTTGATGATGATGATGATGATGATGATAATGATGATTTAATAAATGAATAAATTGTCCTTAGATGGATAATGGATGCATGGGTATATGATGGCTGATAGATGGATGCATGTAAGTATATTGATAAATAGACAGATGATAGTTGAATAGATGGATGCACAGGTGAATTGATATTTGATTGGTCATGCTTGTGCTAATCTGGCTGAATGTAACTTTCCATACATGTTTTTTCAACATATTCTTTTGATACTGTCGCTTCACTGATGACATGTCCAAATCCATGATTAAATTATTAATTAAAGTTAAAATCTTATAGATGCAAAAATCTACTTTGTGCTGCACTGTGACTATTTGAGTGTGTGACATATGAGTGTGTGAGTTCTTCCAGGGCCCAACTTCCCACTGGGTACTCAGATGGCACCTGTTGCCTCAGGCTGAAGCACCAATCAGTAGGAGGACTCGCTCTGTCACTTCCATCCCTGTGCCTACTCATGTAAGGACTGCAGTTGGCAGCAGGAAAGAGCTGTAACTACAGTATGTAAGAAAGTGGAAAAAAGTTACTGGATTACAGTGGGGGAAAATAGATGGATGGATGGATGGATGGATGGATTGACTGATGGATGGAGGGAGGGGTGGAGGGATAGATAATGAATCAAAGAAAATTATTGATTCATTATCTATCCTTCCATCCCTCCCTCAATGAAGCCATGTTTGAGTGTATGGAGGAATGGAATGGATGAATGAATAAATTGTAGATGGATGAATGTCTAATCTGTAATGGCCTGGCGAGCTGTTCAGGGTGTACTTCACCCTCACTCAGAGTTGGCTGAGATAGGCGTCAGCCTCCCTGCGACCCTAATTAGGATTAAACAGTTAAGAAAATGAATGAATGAATGAATGAATGAATAAATATCTAATTACCTGGATGTATGGCAGATGTTGGAGATGGATAGATGGATGGAAGGAAGGAAGGGATGTATGATGAATGGATAGCCTGTAGGGCTCGCTGAATTAATTAATGTTTAGAAGTGTATGGAAGGATGATGGCGGAATGAAATGAATTAATAAACAAATGATTTGTAGCTGGAAATATGGATGAAGTAATGGATATGTACATGGTGGAAGGATGAATAAGCGGTTGCCTAGATGTATAGCAGGTGATGGATGGATGGATGGATGTATTATGGATTGATAGATGGGTTAAGGAATGAATGTATGGATATGCGGAAGGATCCATGACTGATGGACGGACAGATACAGTAGATGATGGTTTGGTAACCATATGCATCGAAGGATGTATGAATAGCTGATGGAATAGTTTATAAGTAGATGGTTATTTGGCTCATTGTTAAAATTGAAAGGAAGAAATGACTCACTGAAAATAGGTGTACAACATTATTCCACACTTGTTACTGTCATTATTGTACTTAGTGGAGCATAACTGAAGGGATGCAAATGCGTTTCTTCATTTGGGAGCCAGGACACAGCTGTTCACTTAAAGAGAACTGTGCAGTGAATGATGTGTACTGATTTCTACATATCTAAACTGGTCACATTCCAAACAGTAGCATGTACAGTATTTCACTTGAGTACATCGCCTTTATTTTACCCTAAGCTCAACCCAAAATTGGCGAGACAATCCAGGTTTCTCATCTCAGAGCAGGTCCAGTAATGATGTTAGTGGCTTATGGGACTTCGATCAAACGCTTGTGAGATTTATAATCCAGTTGTGGGGAATAACAGGTTTCAAGTGGGATTTATGAGTACCCAGCCACTGCAGTCTCTCAGTAAAGTATGCGTTATTATTTTTTTAAATTTAATTTATATATACAGTGGCCTTGAGAGGTCAATACACTGCTATATAAGCAACACAAGACATTCACAAAAATGTGGTAGCATACAAAAAAACAACAATGGAAGTGTTCCTAGAGCGATCCATTGGTAGGCTAAGTATTTTTTACATTTTATTTTAGTATTGTGATCACATGATTTGGATGTTATTTCAAGTATCTGCTGTTATCATAGCATAACTGGAAATCACACTGCATTAAATGGCAATAAGCTATCGGTTCAACATAGACTCTGGAACAATTCCATTATCATTTTAAACAGCTCGTTTTATTGTTTTGGTTATAATAGTATATTTCTGTTTATGTGCTATATTGTTAGAATTTGTAGTGTGTATACAGTATACAGCATACAGCATATTATGAAAACCATTACGAAATACATCAGACAAACAGCAAGACTCAACGATTAATGTCCCCGTAAAGAGAACCGCATTTCGTGATCTTGAAAAGTTTCTTCCAGGAATACAGGACAGGGTTTCTGAAAATCCTCCAATTTGACATTGTGTCAGATAGAGTTCAAGTGTTGCTTTTGGATGTGTCCCAAACCACATGTCCTTCTTTATCAAAACCGACTCCACATCACCAGATGCACATGACCTTCAACATAAATAAAATGAAATCACCCACGTAGTCTCTAAATAACTACAATGGATCTAAAGGTGTATGGTATGTGCTTTTAAAACATTTGAGCACATTAAAAGAGTAAGCTTTTTAAATCATCCTGTCTGGTGTCTCTGTTGTTTACATGACCTGTCCTTGCACTTCAAGTACAGTCATAACATCAGTATCTCAGTTATTCTTTAGCTTCTCATTATCAGCGATAACTGAGACTTCCAAGGACAGAAAATGACTATTTATGCTTCTGGGTTGAATATCACTAACAAATATATAATCTTACACTTATTTGTGGAAGGAATCATTACCAGAGCTGTAGTTGCAAAACAATTATATTTTACTAATCAAAAAAATAGTCGACTTCTAACCCTGAAAAACCGATTCCGTGTAGCGTTATAACCATCAAATGTCAATGAGTTGTACAGATAAAAAAATTACTTTTTCGGTATAAATACTTTATTGCTACACCGCTAACATCTGTTCATTCATTTACTATCTGAACCTCTTAATCCTTTTTATGGTTGCGAGGAGGCTGGCGCATATCTCAGCTGAGTCTGGGCGAGGGCAGAGTACACCCTGGACTGCTCGCCAGGCCATCGCAGGGCAGACACATGCTGATGGCAACCCAGTGGCCTACTCTTTATGAATGACGGCAATGGTTCTTTTACATGCCTCTCGCCACAGCCAGTGAGAGACATAACTGGCCTATGATATCCCAGTTAGCTCCACTGGGGTGACAGCAGCGACAACTTGGTGATATTGGGGCTTGAACCTCCGACCTTTGGATCAGTAATCCAGCACCCTATCACCAGGTCCCCAGTGCACCCTGCTAAAATTTCTTACGAAAGCAAAATAGGATAGTTGTCTTGATTTGTATAAAATTTATTGTTTACTAATTCAGATAAAGGTTTATTTTTCCCGAATTTAAGCACACAGATGAAAACTCACTTTAAGGTGCCTATACGTTCACTGGGTATGTCAAGTATACATGAAAATGAGATAGTTTTGGATATATTATATATAGTATAGGCCAAGATTTTGTTCTAAAACAATTTAGTAACAGCTGTGCGCAGGTTTCAATGACCCAAACATTGGGCATGATGATCCAGAGAACGTAAACTAAGCATTTGCACCATCTCTTGGTGAGAGCACAGAACACACAGGTGTCAAAAGCAGTGCAAAATTGCTAAATTTAATGAAATAAAGCATTTGTTTCTGATTCATGGAATGTCATTTGATTGCAAATGTGACTCGAGGATGCTTGATATTTCATGTTAATGTAAGACAGATTACTTCACACGGGTCAGATATGAACCGCTACATCCACTTGCTGCTTGTTAAAACTTGTAGGATGCATTTATGAATCATTGTGCCAGATTTATAATAACACAACTACTTGTGGTCGTACTGCCTGCTATATTAGAAAACCATCACTAAATAAAATAGGGCTACATACCCACATTTCGATCATGTACTCACACGTCCATTAGTTTGGCAGTGAAATCTGAACATTTTACCCAGCTTGAGCCCCTGCTTTAATGTTCATACCTTCCAAGCACTACCCTAGTTTTATCTCTCTTGGAATCAGATGCATTCTTCCATTTCTTAACACTAGATCTTGGACTTTTCTGCTTTCTACGAATGTGTGTTTAAATCTTGAATTTCATTTTTGGGAAGAAAATGTGTTACTTTGAAAGATGGCATGCAGCTTTTCTTGATATTTTCACAATTTGTTTTTCACAGAAGCTGACCGATGCTGGCATCTGAACCAACAAACTACTGATAATAATAAACACTATAATTCATGCAATAAACACTCATTCATTCATCTTCCAAACTTGATCTTACTAACATTGGAGGGAGGCTGGAGACTATCTCAGCCAGCTCTGGGAAAAGGCATGGTACACCCTGAACAGCTCATCAGTCCGTCACAGGACCAACACACACAACCACTCACACTCAATTTGCCTAGTGTGCATGTCTTTGGACTGTGGGAGGAAACCAGAGTATTCGGGAACCTACGCAAGGACGTGGAGAACAAAACCACACAGGAATGCCCAGAATTAAATTAAATACTTATTTACCACTGATCTGCATTTCCCTACTGTTATTCTTGCTCATAAAGTCATAAAATGTGACATGACGCTGTCCCGACAGCAACATTCTCAATTCAACAAAACACTGAACAGTCATTTTCTATTGCCTCTCTAATCTTGCTTCTTTCCAGGGAGCAGGAATCTCTTTCGATTAAATTTTTTATCTATTCTTCAGGAGTTATACGTGGGGAGGTTTGTGCCAGTCTTAAAAATAAAACCTCCAAAGTCATATTCAACCTCAGTTTCTTCTATCTTATGCGTATTCTTGGAGAAATCAGTATAGATGAAAACTTATAAAACTAAGGAATGATAACTTATGACACACCATTGACACACCAGTTTTGCTGTCATGACAATGTGACATCAACCCGTTAGGGCTCTATTTTAACTGAATGTGTCAACAAGTCTATGCAACCCCTATTCAACACTCGTAAACAGAGCAGTAACAGGACAGGGGTGGAAACCGGATCACAAACCAAAACAAAATACATGTCATAATAAAGGCACCTGCATCACTTGTCTTACTGGAAAATACACCTTGTTCTGTGGGGATTCCTAACACTTCTACATAACCCCTAACTGAGCTTATTTGAAAATGGATGAGTCTGTATTGGATTAACAGGTTTAAAGGAATTATACTATCCAATTCCCTTTTGTGTGACATCTCTAATGTTGTGACCAAAGGACTTTGAGGGTAGCCAGCTTGCTCTTGTCAAGCCATGTTTATTACTAGCAAGTGGGTCGGTGACATGAAAGCTGAGATTTGCAAAGTCTCTGAGCTAACATTAGAACGTGCAGCAAACACAAATGGCAGGATGATGTTTTTATAAGCTGTTAACTCCTCCTTGGGTACCAAAGCGACTTTCAGTTGTTTTGTTCCTTTCTGATATAACAGAAATGATGTGCTTTCAGTGGGCTTCCTTCCTTCTATATTATAAATAGTGCATTGATGCCTGGTGCTTGTGTGTGTGGGAAGAAGGTGTCTCACTGCCAACTGTCAGCTCAAACTCTTCATTAGTGTTGTATTGACTTGTACCGGTGAATAACAGTTGGGTGTTGAAACCAGACCCTTTCCTTTCCTAACGATCACTCTGTCCTTCTCTTCCTTTGGTTTCTGGCTCAGTGTGACATTTTCATTCGCCAGGCACCAAGTCATACTCGCCATTACTAAACTGACTGAACCAACGTGAGATCAGAACGAGCCTGAGTCACAGAGAGAATCAACTCCATAATTTCCTGTGATTCAGTAATATCTTTTATGCACCAGCCAAAATTCCTGAAAAATACAGGAGTGTTGATTGCTCTGTATGATTGCTCTGTATGCGGCGATGGAGTGATTAAGATGCAATTAGATACAAGGTGTAATTATTTTTACACTCGAGACCCAACAGCCACGAATTCACACTAGGTGAGGGCCTATATGTGGCTCATGAACATGATAAGATTGCAATAAAAAACACACACACACACACACACATATATATACACACACACAGTGTATGTGGACAGATTTACTTTGAGTGGATTCTCCTGTCCACTCATACATCTCACTCATCTCACTCATTTGCTGAGCCGCATAATCCTATTAGGGTTGCGGGGAGGCTGGAGCTTAAGTCTGCCGACACTGGGCGAATCCACTTATACCAGCAATGCTAAAGGCAGAAAATACAACAAACCCCAAAATTAACAGATGAATAAGCAGGCAGAACATGTTTTTCTGTATAATGTTTACTTATTTTAATCATATTTGCTGAACTGCCTAATCCTACTAGGGTCGCTGGGAGGCTGGAGCCTATCTCAGCCAACACAGGACGAAGGCAGGGTACACCCTGAACATTCAACATCAAAATGCCCGCACCGAACATTCACTATATCTACACATTTTTACACAGCTCGTTGTAAAGAATCAGGCATGTTGCATGGCTAGTGATGTAAAAAAGCCTGTATTGTAGTGAGCGTATGCTATTCTTGGTTTGATTGTGATTGTTTAAGATTGTTTATTTTACAGAGTTCTCAACTGTAAAATATTCCAAGAACCCTGCCAGAACAAATTTATTTAATGAGTAATTAAAATATTAGGACTAGGCTTACATTGTGCAAATGTGTACAATAGCATTCAGTCTATTTATTTGAGCCATAAAGCTGTTTACTTCTGAAGTTTCCACTGAAAGGACACTTTACGTCCAAACTGACATTATTTATAGACTGTTTTTCAAAGTTTGGATTTAAATCAATTGACCAGTCAAACACACCAATAAATATAATTCTCCATAATAAATACAACTTTTATAATAGTGGGTTGTAGAAAACCCTAATCCCAACCCTTGCCCTTGAGCAATTGCTTTGTTGTATAAAAAATTATAATTGTTTGTATAACTCTGGATAAGAGTGTCTGCCAAATGCTATAAATGTGCATGTCTTTGGAGGAAACTGGAGTAACTGGTGGAAACCCATGCAAGCATGGAAAGAACATGAACACTTTAAACAGAAATGCCCCAATTAACCACCAGTGATAACCCCTGAGCCACCATGCACCCACCACAATGTCACTGATTATTTCCAATTAACAGCAAACCCACAATTATTTTATTTCCTACACATGAGTCGTTCATGTAAAACTAGCAACAGAATTTATAGAAGACAAATGGGTGAAGAACCAGGAAATGATGCACCCTGGGACATTTTGCATCAGCGAAATTGGAATATACAGAGGGCAAGTTGTGTCATTCATTTCATAATGTCTTGTTTGGTTGGGAATTGTCAGAAACAATCTTAGCTGTAATATTTTATGGATGTCTGCTACCACATTTAGAGACAGGGCAGAACAGATTTCCTGCTGTGTAGTCTAAGGTCAATATTTTTTCACCCTGTTCTGTCATTATATTCTGTGAAATCTATTGTAGGGGAACTTTTTTCCAGTTTATTTTTTATCTTGTACCTAATTACAAGATAAACTTTGCACAGCTAAAACCAAATTGGGTGGAATTTGATTGCATTTTGAAAGCATGTGCCGTTATTGACAAAAGTTTTGTTGCATGTGTGCCTGATAATGAGAACAACGGATAACTTCACTTCTGATTACCTATTTTCATCAACTACGCCTTACATTAATGCTACAAGTATACAGATTGTTTCGTAAAAGGAACAAGACATCATAAACTTATTTATACTTTTTACAGCTAATAAAAGACGAATATATCTATTCTGGGCTGGACAGAAATCATGTAACATCAAATTCTGGACCAAAGTAATTAGTAAAATTATTAAAAAATAATGAAAAGTGGTTGATTAACTATATAAACATAACATACATCTATTAAAGCAGCTTTCAGGCAATTTATAAAAGTTTTTTGCAAAAGCTGTAGAAACCATCAAGGTCATCTAAAAGCAAATGAAAATAATTTGCAAGCAGTAGTAAGAAATTTCAGACCTCCTTGGTACACATAGGTAAGCTCGGTCATGCAAGGAAAACTACCCACAAAACAACTGGCTGCACAAAAGTTGTAGTTCGCCTCCTGATGACTCCCTCAAAGTCCATTAGGACTCATAGCTAGCGATGTCTGCTTCAGCATCAACTCTACATCATATTTCTTGCAGTGGTTACCATACACCATACACCACACAGGTCCTGTACAAGACACAGCTAGAACCCCATGACGTGCTTTCCAAGGCCCGGACACATGTCAGCAGACACATGGAGAAAAAAAATTATATTTGGGATGAATTATTAATTCAGTGTCATATTGCTACACCACCAAGGTGGTTACTGACCATCTAGAAAATTGCTGGACCCAGAGTTCCCCGAAGAGCCAGTCATATATGAACGTGAAACATCATGATTTAAGGTCACCTCCAGTACATAGGCTTCACAAAGCTTTGTAAGATGGGTGGGAACATTACCAGATGCAAATATCAACTATTTTCAAATATCAGCTATATTCAATTATTGCTTCCTGTTACATTTCAAACCTACAGGTGGCTCAGATTTCTCATCACAGGGTTGATAACAAGTCTGACTATTTGATGAACGAGCTGCCCTTTAAAATAGCTTACTTGTGTATTGAAAATGGATTACAAGTGTCTTGGGCCTCAAGAATTTTTAGTAGCACTTACAAGTTTTTATTATTTGCAATTTGAACATCTTGAAGGTGTCTAATTCTTTTAATATGATAATTATTCATCATGACGAGCACCTGGGAGTCTGGTACGATCATGGCCATGTTTGCAGAGGCATTATTAACCTTGAGTGATGCTTTTATTTTTTCAATAGTATCTTATATTTGCTACATTATTATATATTTGGTTATAAACAAGCCAAATGGATTATTTTTCTGTAATAAATATAGTCTTGAAATTATGTTTTTGCGACAAGACTTTTATCACGGCAAAAATGGGAATGTTTATATTTAAGCAGCTGTAAAGATTAGAATGAATTTCCTTCCAATACTGCTGCCTGCACATATTATTCAGTACCATCACAGGGTTATTTTAAGTCAGAGTTGATTAAAATCGGTTAATAGGTTGGTGAGATATGGGATTCTATACATGAATGTCCACATGTGCAACAAGACTTTTGACAGTTACTGTGTATGGTTTCCTACCTGTCCCCTATTGTATCTATGGGTCTTTTTAACTTTGTTTCTCAGATATAAGCAATTTCAATCCCTAAAACCTTTTGCTCTGACCTTGAACTTTGATCTTGACGTTCCAAAATCAAATCATATCTGGGATTCTGGTAGTGTAGTGTCCCTACCAAGGTTGGTGAAAATCTGTGCATTGGTGTGATCAGAATTTTGGCAAACAAGCAAACAAACAGACGGAACAGATAGCGGTGATCACAATATAATTGAGTGGAGGTAACAATTCTGTTTTTGTTTTTTGTTTTTTTTATTTCCCCTCATTTTTCTTCCTTAATTTTTTGTAGTGTCCCTCCCTCCTGTGAGAGCTGAGCCAATTAGATCCCATGGACTCCGGGTCACGGATGGCTGTGTTCAAACTTGCAATCTCCGGGTTAATAGTCGCACACCTTGTCGATGCGCCACTCAGGAGACAGATGTAACAATTCTTATACATTCTCATATACTGTATTCATTTATTCATTTGCCAAACTGCTTAATCATGCTAGAGTTGTGTGTTGGCTGGAGCCTATCTCACCGAACTCTGGGTGAAGGCAGGGTATACTCTGAACAGCTTACCACTCTATTGCAGGGCCAATACATACAAGAATAACCATTCACACTCACACCTAAGGGTGATTTTGAACAGCCAATTAGCCTTATGTGCACATCTTTGGACTGTGGGAGGAAACCAAAGTACCAAGATGAAACCCATGCAAGAACAATGAGAACAATGAGAAACAATGAGAACAATAAGAACAATGAGAAAATCCACACAGAAATGTCCTCACTGGGCCCGGGACACAAACCCAGGACCTTCTTGCTGTGAGGCATAAAAAGCAGATGGAAGATTTCAGATAGCATGACTGCAGTTGATCTGAGGATTGTCATAATTCCCAAGGGACTCGATTTCCAAGTTTCCATCATGTGGAAGAAGGCCATTTCTCAGCACAGGAACTGACGAGGTCAAATTCAAATAAACCAATATAAAATACAATAATATCCAATTCCAGGCAACTATTTAAAGCTGTTCATAAAAATCTGCTGGAAAAGCGTGATGACTAATAATGGCATAATTCACAAGCCACCTAAAAGAGATAAACATGTTTTTTTTCCCCACGCTTTAATGAATTTGGTATACTGTGAGTGCCATTTCAAAAAGCAAAGCAGTGTCTGTGCCGGCCTGTCAGTCATGCTGTTTGTTAGTTTAGCAAGGTTCTTTGCTTCCATTAGCTTTCAGGTGACTGTGTGCTTTGAAGGAATGTTTTATTTATTTATTTTTTGAATGAGAGAGAGAGAGAGAGAGAGAGAGAGAGAGTTTCAGGCTCAAAACTGCTCACTATTAGAGCTATTGTAAGGGTTAAAAGAGTTGTTATTGAAAGGATTGGAATAGAAACCCAATAAACGTAAAAATAGTGTTTTTCATTTCAACTCTAGTTTTAAAGCTAGTAATGGCTGGTCACAGTATTGACTGGGAGGGCTGGAAGAAATTCTATAAATGTGGCAATACTATTTTCAAGGCCAGTTAATCAAGTAATCCTGCGGTGACCTTTCTGAAAATCAAGCAGTGATCAGAAAACAGTTATTTTATTTAAATACAATCTTTACAGGTGCAGTGGTGGCTGTCTACAGGTTGTCACTGCTGTCTCCTCAGTGCAGCTAACTGGGTTATCAAAGGCCAGCCATGTCTCTCACTGTCTGTGGTGAGAGGCATGTAAAAGAACCATTGCTGATTTTCGTAAAGAATAGGCTGCATAGCCATCAGCGTGTTTCTGCCCTGCGATGGCCAGGCGAGCTGTCCAGGGTGTACTCTGTCGGCTGAGAATAAAAATTTCTCAAACATTCTCTTTAAAGCCATTCTTTGGAACTGTTTGTGCATGCATTCAAATTTTTGACGTATGCCACCCAGCAAACCGTGTCTAGCAAGAAAGCTCTGTATGCGCTAAGGGAACGTCTAGTTTACCCGAAGTAAAATTGCGGCTAGTTACTGGTATAGCCTCGATCGTCTACCACCAGCTGGTTTATCCGTTTAAACGCACAATTCAACAATAATTCAGCAGTTGGTGTGGTTTCTTTTAATGATAAGTTATCAAACTGTTTTGATTTCATTTTCAACTTTTGCAATTTGTTCATGTTTGTTTCTTCAATTCATTATAGCGTTTGGCTACTTAAAATATTATCAACATTAAGCCACTGTTAATAGCAAATAAGACAAATATTCAAACCAAGATTTATTTTTCATGTACTTTAAACTTAAGAAGAATTATTTTTTCATCCTCTCAGATGGAGTTTCGATATTTTGAAAGCTGTACAATTTTTATCTCTATATCTCTACGGCTTAGACTATCAGTCACTAAGCAACTAAAACACCGGCTCCAGGAACACCAAATCTGTCTTTAACCCTGTTATGTCAGATCTCTAGGACTTCCTCATCTGTTACTTAAATTGAAAAAGGATGTAACAATTACATGTCCTAATGAAGAGAAGGACCAGTCCAGCGGCAGTTGCCAATTTTGCTCAAACAAGTGAATCAATGGGACAAAACACATGGACAGGAAATGTCAATTATAGGGGCACTTGTTTCATTTGAAGAATAGACTTTTCACTTAAACACACAGGTCAGCTCAATAAATTAAGGCAATTCTTCTGGAAAACACAGCAGGTCTTTATTTAGTAAGACTTGGTCATTGAATCTTATGGTACTAAGTTTCCTTCCACTGTAAAGGGATACAATTGTTCACCCTTTCAGAGTTGTCAGGCTTCATAACAGCTTCAGTGGTAAAAGTTAGATGAAGCTGCACAAACCATTAGACAGATTAGTCTCTTTTGTTTCAGAAATGATGATCATATTTCATAACTAAATTGAAAAAGCATGAAATTACCTGCCAGAAATTTCTAAGTGTAAGAAAGAGATGACATGATGGGTGAATTACATTGAAAAGAAATTCCATGAATGAATTTAGGGGCTATGGTGGTGTAGTGGGTAGCACTGTTGTCTCACATTAAGAAGGCCCTGAGTTTAAGCCCCATGGTCGGTCAGGGCTTATGATTGTTGGACTGTGTTAAACAAGAAAGGCTCTTGACTGGGTATTCAAAGCCCAAACCTTCCAAAGCCATCCCCCATATGAACAGTTTCGGACAATCAACATTTAATTAGCCACCCTGCGCACTGGTATAGGTCATAGGGAGTACCTATGCAAAAGTTCAGAAAGCTATCATGCATATGGGCCGAGCAATGGCCCAGACAATCATTATATGTTCAAGGTCACTGTGCCAAGGTCAAAGGACACATATGCAAATTAACTACTGTTTAAGTAGTACTTTGCTGTTTTGCAGTTTATTGCCTTGATTGTCCCTTTTTAAAGCCAAGATACAAAACTTTTTTATGTGTAAACATAATGACAATAAAAACTCTTGGATCTTGAATCTTCCTTACTGTAACACAAATGATCTTTTTTTAACTGTCTTATGAAATATGTAAAGCCCAATTGTTAGCTGCTCTGTTTCTTTATTTAATGTGTTTAAAAAATACATTTCTGACAAACTGTAAAGAAGGTCTCTTAAATATCTTGTCATCCGTGTTATTATGAACGGCAGCATAAGATTCAAGATTCCTTATTGTCATTATGTTCACATTTAACGAAATTTTGTATGAAACTCTAAGCCTTATAAAAGTACAACCAAGGCGGTAACCTGCAATTAACACAGTCAAGATCAGAATATAAACACAAGCAATTATATACACGAATTAAATTTTTTTTTTTAATTTTGAAATATAAAATAGAAATATAAACTCTAAATGCCTCTGAATAAAAACTGAACACTGGTATGTACATTGAAGGCACTATGAAAAGAAATAAATAAATAGCAGCAGCAAGATATAAACTAGAATGTAAATGTAAGCAAAGTGTGGCAGTGTAAGACAGTCAAAGAGTTTGAGGATTCAATGTCTTTTTAAAAGGAACTGATGTCTATGTGAGAGGTAAAGAGGTATCAGGTGATTTATATTCCCATATCTTCCCTGGATTCACCTGGATTTGGCTTTAGTGCATACCGGTTGATGGTGCTCAGACACTTACTTGTGTGTTTTCCCACTTAGTGGCAACATGCAAAACATTAAACGAAGGTCTTTCTTTACATTAGACCTACAGCCCACTACACATTAATTTTTAGGCATGATGAAAGCACTAGATTAGCTAGATTAAAAAAAAAAAAAAGTTGTGATGTTAACCAGACTGTATTCTTGCAGAGCAGGGGTTTGTTTCCGCCACTTTACCATGGGGGGTATGCATGCTGGTCACGTGATTGAGACCTGGATTATCGACTGTGAGATACGAGATTTTACTTATTTGACCTAGTTCAAGTTGTCGATATAAACAAGCCGCAGTATTTTTTTTTAAATCCGACGGAAAAGTGCAAAATGGCAGGAATAATGCTGAAAATTCTACTTTATTGGACAATTTTGTTTAAATCCGACAAAACTTGGAAAATCCGACTGGTTACAGACACTGCTTATGAGCCGAGCAATGGCCTGGACAAACTTTATATGTTCAAGATCACTGTGCCAAGGTCAAAGGTCACATATGCAGATTAGCTACCCCATGGACAGTTTCATGACGTACGAAGTGCCTATGCAAAATTTCAAAAAGCAATGGCCGGGACAAATTTATTGTCACGTTATACCTGCTCGCCTGCCCACCCGCCAACAACAATACCCCTCCAGCCATAACTGGCTGAGAGGTAAAAGCCAGGTGTAATATTGGTGTTGACTACAATTTAATTATCACTAAAAGCTACTGATTCTTACCTGTTCAGTAATATGCTGGATATACTGTATGAGATTCTGTAGTGATTGACAGCTCCATATGCATAGCAATTACTAGTATTAAAAATGTACAGTACATAACAATAACAAGTGAAACCTCTATGCTGTTTTTATCTTTAGATGAGTCATGGATATTCTGTGTTGTGTTGATGCATGTTGTACAATTCTTTAACATCATGGTGTTCACTGTACGCAGGAACATTGGGTAAGATTTAGGTTTGTGTGGACTCTCTTGTGATCTCTAGCTAGTTTAAAAAAACACATATTGCCCCTGAGAATATCCACTATCACAAATTTCAAGTTGGGAGTTCAGCAATGATCAGATTGTAATTTATGAAATTGTATTTGTGAATTTTTATTAATTGATTTACATTTTATTTTATTGTAATTGAGACTTTTTTTTCTGAGTCTGTATAAAGATTTGTATACTGGCACTACAGAGTCTTCAAATTTAAATGCTATTTGTTGTATATTACAACTAATGTCTCATGATTTAATACACTCTCACTCACTATTACGGTCCTGGGGAGGCTAGAGATACATCGGGTGAGAAACACCCTGAACACCCTGGTACAGGTACACCCAGGTACTCCCTGAACAGCGCCCCAGACCATTGCACATTCACACTCACATCCACACCTTGGGACAATTTGGAGACTCCAGTTAGCCTAATGTGCATGTCTTTGGACTGTGGGAGGAAACCAGAGTATGTGGAAAAAACCCATGGAGGGAACATACAAAATCCACACAGAAATGCCCGAGCCCAGAAATCTAACCCCGTACCTTCTTGCTATGATTTAAAACATCAGTTTGGAAATATGTTGGCATCATGGAGCATGCTTCTTTCCTTCACTGTGACAGAAACCCGGATATCTACTGGATTTCAGATATCTTTAGAATGAATAAATATTACACTTACAAGTACTTTTGAAGATTAAAACCTTAAATCATCATAAGCTTCATTTACTAAAATATACAGAGATTTAAAATGTTTACAGGTGATTTCCAGCAGCTGCTGTGTGAACCTAATGGATTGTTAAAGCACCACCATAACATTATAAACCACTGCTTTCGGTATCAGTTTAATAATACAATCATAAAAAATAGTTTTTCCAACTTCATTTTTAGGGGGGCGGCCCTGTGGTGTAGTGATTAGCATGTCCACCTCACAGCAAGCAGGTTCTGGGTTCTACTTGTAGTTTGCATACTTTCCCCACTCTTCTTGCGTGGGTTCCCTCCAGGTACTCTGGTTTCCTCGGACAGTCCAAAGACAAGCACATTAGGCTAACTGGCTGTTTATAATTACCTCAAGATGTAAGTGTGAATGGTTATGTGTGTTGGCCCCGCGATGGTCTGGCAAGCTGTTTAGGGTGTACCCTGCCTTCGCCCAGTGATGGCTGAGATAGGCTTCAGCTCCCTGCATCCCTGGTAGGTCCAAGTGGTTCAGCAAATGAGTAAATGAAATTGTAAATGAAAATGAAAATGAAAAGGAAATGGGCTTTTTATTGTATTATAAAATGTCATGGGACAGTGGTGGCCTGGTGGTCGGGTGCTGGCTTACTGATCAGAAGGTCAGGGGTTCAAGCCCTACTATCACTGAGTTGTAGCCAGCCATGTCTCTCACTGTCTGTGGTGAGAGGCATGCAATGAACCATTCGTAAAAAGTAATCCATTGGGTTGCCGTCAACGTGTTTCTGCCCTGCGGTGGCCTGGCGAGCTGTCTAGGGTGTACTCTGCCCTCGCCTAGAGTCGGCTGAGATGGACGCCAGCCTCCCCATGAAGATAATTAGGTTTAATCGGTTCATAAAATGAATGAAAAGAAGAATAAAGTAACACATTTTTATTCATTCATTCATGTTCTGAACTGCTTACTCCTACTATGGTTGTGGGGAGGCTGGAGCCTATAACAGCCAACTCTGGGCAAAGTTTACAGGGCACACACCCTGAACAGCTCACTGGTTCATCGCAGGGGCCAACACCCACACAACCATTCACACTCACACTCACATCTAACGGCAATTTGGAGCAGTAGTACCCAGAGGGAAACCCACGCAACCACATAAACATCTTTATGCCATGCCATGCCACCCTCCTTTTATTATATTTCTTTTATCCTTTCATTTTCTGAACCGCTTAAACCTAATTAGGGTCTCAGGCAGAGTACACCCTGGACAGTTCGCCAGGCCATCGTAAAGTAGAAACACGCTGATGGCAATGCAGCCTCCTCTTTATGAACGACAGCAATGGTTCTTTTACATGCCTCTAACCACAGACAGTGAGAGACATGGCTGGCCTTTGATAACCCAGTTAGCTGTACTGGGGTGGGGGGGGTGGGGGGGCAGAAGTGACAAATTGGTGATAGTGGGGCTTGAACCCCTAACTTTTGGATCAGTAATCCAGCACCCTACCACCGGGCCACCACTGCCCCTTTATTATATTTACCACAGAAAAAAAAGACTTTTAAAAATTTGATGTTTACACCTTGTAAGAGAAATGAAGAAGCCTCTTGGTGGAGAGGTGAAACGTTTTTATGAAACTTAATAGCAAAGTCCAGTTGTCCTTATTTCAACCCTGGATCTATGACTGAGAATGTACACAGATATATTACAGTGTAAGGGCCAATTTTACTTCCTGAAACTTTTGTGTGGTAGATTATCATTTTAAATTGCTGTATATGGCCTCATGATATTGCAGATACTCAACAAAAAATCGCAAGACAAAACCAAGTGTACAAAGTAGCTTCTAAACCCTCCTTGTGGTCTGTTATAATTCCAGTGTACAGAACTCTGACCTTGAGCAAGAAGGTAATATCCTTTCTTGATTTTCCATGCACGATTTCTATAGCTGTAAATGGTTTAGCATTTATTTAGCAACGTTACTTGGAGAATTGGGCTCAATTTAAGTCATGATTGGGCATTTTTGAGACGGGCACTGAGTGCAGAAATGCTCATATATTCAAAGCCATGTGCACTATGCACTGATTGATGACTATACAGTATAAATGACGAATTTCTCAGGTTGATTTACGTCTGATTTACATTTCCTCACACTGACTGGGTTTAAAAATTGCTTCCTCTGGAGGCCCAGTTGTAGACTAAGGCCTTTCACAGGTCAATCTTGAGCCACTGATTTAGATTTTGTGACTTGTAAACTGATCAGGACGATTCTTTAAAGGCGCTGCATTAACTTTCAGATCTGTATTTGACTTTCCCAGGTTCCCCAGTAATTGGACCAGGAGGCTCACAGGGACAGGTATCATCATATTTCCTTTATGCACCCTCCATACTACACACATGTATATATATATGTAAACACATACATGTGTGTATGTATGTAAACACATATATATATATATATATATATATATATAAAGAGAGAGAGAGAGAGAGAGAGAGAGAGAGAGAGAGAGAGAGAGCTCAACTCACACAGGTTTATCACATCAGGCGAACATCATGAGAAGATCATTCCCTATTTAAACATCAGTAATTTAGTTTGATGTGTTCCTAACTATTGAAATAAGAGTAAAATAACTGTCTGAGGCCTTCAGAAAGAAAAATCCTTATTAGTCTGGAAAAGGATTGAAAGAGATCTCAAAAGGTTTTGAAATCAGCCATGCCTCAGTCCGGAAAACAGTCAACAAGTGGAGGGCTTTCAAAATGACTGCCAACATGCCCAGGTCTGGTTATCCTAGCAAGATCACCCCGAGAGCAGGCCGCAAGATGCTAAAAGAGGTCTTCAAAAACCCTAAAATGTCATCACGGATTTACAGCAGGCTCTGGCTACTGTGGCTGATGTGAAAGTGCATGCCTCTACAATCAGAAAGAGACTGCACAAGTTTAACTTGCATGAGAGGTGTGCAAGAAGGAAAACTGTGCTCTCTAAGGAAAACATCAAGGCCTGACTGAAGTTTGCCAGAGAGAATTTGGACAAAGACCAGACCAGCTTTTGGAATAATGTTCTATGGACAGATGAGTCCAAAACTGAATTATTTGGACACAAGAACAGAGGACATGTTTAGCATAAACCAAATACAGCATTCCAGGAAAAGAACCTCATACCAACTGTGAAGCACGGAGGTGGGAGTCTCATGGTTTGGGGCTGCTTTGCTGCAGCAGGACCTGGACAGCTCACTATCATAAAATCCTCCATGAATTCCACTGTGTATCAGAGAGTGCTTGAGCAACATATGAGACCATCTGTAAGAAAATTAAAGCGGAAGTGGAACTGGACCCTGCAACATGACAATGACCCAAAACATACCAGTAAATCCACCAAGGACTGGCTGAATACTAAGGAATGGAGAGTCCTGGAATGGCCGAGTCAGAGCCCAGATCTTAATCCCATTGAGATGCTGTGGGGCGACTTGAAACGAGCTGTACATGCAAAAAAAATCCCTCAAACATCTCACAGTTGAAATGATTCTGCATTGAGGAGTGGGGCAAACTTCCTTCAGACAGATGTCAGAAACTGGTAGATGGCTAAAAAAAGCATCTCACTGCAGTTCACTGGAGGCACAGCCTCTGTCACAGTGCTAAACATTGCACCACCATACCACCTAGAGACAAATCATTTCCATTAAAACAAAGAAACAACAAGGGTAAAAAAAAAAAAAACATCTGCTCAAATCAGACTTCCTCCTACATCAGGTTAATAGACCATTAACGACTCATTTTATTGATTCGATTCTTTCTAATATATCAGTTTCAATTCAATTAGCCTGTATAAGTTAAAAGTATTTCATGTACAAGGCTGTAATTTTGATACATACGGTTCAAAGACAATGTATACGATGAGAAAATGAACATGGAAAGCAAAAAGAGCCGACTTAGAATGGTTAGTGGTTAAGAATCGATTCGTAGGTATGACTCTTTTAGAAAGAGTCGTTCATACCGAAATGATTCGCTCCCGAATCTCTTGATAAAGCGCTTTCCGTTTCGAGCGCGCGCTGCTGTGAAACCCAGCACACAGAGGACACTTGGCTGATGATCACATGATCAGAGGCGAATGGTAAGCACCTGGAAAGGAATATTTATTATTAATATTATTATTATTATTATTATTATTATTACTTGGTTAACAGACTGCAGAATGTTTTTGTCGGTAAATTGGTGCACGGGAGTGCGTGCCTTTCTCATGCATAGGGACAGATTTAATATTATTTTTAAAGATATGCCCCGTTAAATGTTCCCCAGTGCACAGAACCTGAAAACAGATGACGATGATGCTGATGATGAGGATTTTCATTGTGCACGTGCTTCGGAATTCATGCAGGAATCTGACAGATGGCAGAAATAGGATTTGGTCGCGCGCCTTATTTGATGCATGAAAATATGAAGTTTTTCATAATAACAGAAATTAAAATTGGGGGGAAATGTAATAACACACACACCTTAGTCTTATTTCTAAAAAGACAATAAAAAAAGTTATTTTTCTAACCAAAATATAAACCTAATGTGTTTTTTCCCTCTTTTTTGCACACAGATGTGTTAATTTTATCCTTTATTTCAGTTTGCATCACTTACCTTAAGCTAATGCATCCATGGAGGTATGCTTAAAAAATACCATCCATGCATAACTTAAAAATTAAAAATGCACGAATTCATACATTTGCATTAATCGGCTGCATGTTTTTGCTTATGAATATCCATCCATTCACTTGCTGGATTCTTCTAGGGTCACATTGAGGCTGGAGCTTATCTCAGCCGACTCTGGGTCCTGAATAGCTCGCCTGTCCATTGCAGGGCCAACACACACACAAACATTCATACTCCTTCTCACACCTAAGGGCAATTTGGAACAACAATGTCTTTGGAATGTGGGAGGAAACTGGAGTACCCGAAGGAAACCCATGCAAGCACTGGGCGAACATGCAGACTCATGCCTGGGACCCAAACCCAGCCCATTCTTCCTGTGAGGTGGATATTCCTGTATTTTGTTTATGAATATGACCCTATACACATACATGCATTCATACAAATGGCTTTCTCATTATTATTTTGAGTTTCTAGAGTGTTTTTGTTTGGTTTCTTGCTCATAGAAGGCACTATTTTCTCCACAGACAGAAAATAGCAAACAAAACCAGCCATTAAAGCCAGAATGAGAAGTTTGATGGTGTCAGAGATGCAGCAGCGTAGGCTTTGATTCACGCTTGATGCCTTCACACGTCCTTGTGGAAGAAAGTGGGAGAGGGTGAAAGAGAGAAAGAGTGTGTGGTTGACAGGAGCATCATTCCACATAGCGTCTTGGGTTGGTTATAGACAGCCAAACCAACACACACACAAACAAAAACGAAATTTGATGCATGTTTTAGGAAGCAAGCATCAGTCACCCTTAACAAGAACCACAGAGGATAAAAGAAAATGTACTAAATCGATTAGCCTTGTTTGGATTGTTACAGCAGAGATATATGGCTTCATTACATTTATTTGCTTAACTGGTTACATTTTTAAAAAATCTGCTCTCTTTATACATTTACACACTGATAGATCTGTTTAAACTGCCATTGCTTATCACACAGTACCAGGAGTGGACATATGCCTTTGCTTTTATTCTTTTGTGTACATAAATAAATGCAACGGTTCTTAAAATCAATTTATTTTTATTTTTTCACATAACGGAGCCAAGGCCAGTTGACAAATTAAATCTGAACCTGAAAAAGTAGGATTTTCATTGGATTGAAGTTAATATGGGAGAGTGATTGTGTTTGTGTGTTTGTTCTTTCAACTAGAAAATCGGAAAATCTCTGTGCATGGTGAATTTTGTGGTTAGCTGTGACTCAGAGGGGTGATTGCATGAATTGCACGTGCCTTTACTACAGGTTGTCTATGACAGCTACTCTAGACTCACAAGAAGTAACAGTGTACTCTCAGCATTCTCAGAAAATCTGACGATCGTTCATTCTTGTTTTTTTGATCAGGACCATGATATTTAATTCAGTTTTATTTGTATAGCACGTTTTACTATTGAAACTATCGCAAAGCAGCTTTACATAGTCAAAAAATTTAAATAAGAATTTAAACATTTCTTCTACAAACCCTATACATTCCTATTGAACAAGTCCATGGTGATAGTGGCAAAGAAAAAGTCCCTCAGTTGACACGAGGAAGAAACCTTTAGAGGAACCAGGCTGAAAAGGGAAACCCATCCTCATTTGGGTGAAACCATAAGAATACAAACCATGTAGCAGAAACTTCACCACAGTCCAACATGAAGTCCAGTTGGTTATACCACAACTGTAAGTCCTAAATCATTTTAGCAAAAGAGTTTATATGGATCCATATGGATCATCATTAGCAGGAGCAAGGGGCTTCTGAGATGAGAGCTCCAGCCAGCAGCAGCACACCAGGAGGGACCACAGGACTCACAAAGCAGAAGGATCAGGAGGATCAGGATCACCGGCATCCCAGAAGAAGCATGTGTACCTCAGCAAAAACACAGGGAGAGACAGACAGAGAGAGAGGGAGAGAGAGAGAGAGAGAGAGGCTGTTAGGTATGCTCCTAACAGTGTAATGGTAAAAGAAGAGTTTATTAGTGCTGAGTGCAAGCAGGGATTCCGGCATGACTGAATAAATCTAACTAAGCTAATATAACTAAAAAGACAGAACCAAAAGGAAGACAGACATGATGGCACCGTGTGACATCAGGCAATCAGCCACTCCACTGTCGACGGACCAGGGTGAGAGTGAGGGAGTGACAGCATCCCAACAGATATGGACTTAGTTGGGGTGAATATAAATAGTGGTGATCAATAAGTGTTAAAAATACACAAAACATGGCTCCATACCCTTCCGTTTTACAGAAATTCAACCAAAATTCCTCTGCCATGCTCTCAAATTTGGAGCCAAACTCAGCTACACCTGCTCATTTTATAGGTCCAACCCCCTTTCCCAATACCAAGATCCAGCAAGAATGTTAATCAGTTAATTCGCAATTGTAGCCATGCTTTCTAATAATATAATACGATTTTACAAACTAATTTCGATGGAAACCAAAAGGGCAGCAGCCAGAAGGTTTGAGGTTCGAATCTTTGCCAAGCTGTCCTCTCACTTGCATGGTTACCTCTGGGTACTCCGGTTTCCTCCCACAAACACATTAGATTAAATGGCTACTCTAAACTGCCCATCAGTGTAAATGTAAGTATGAATGCTTGTTTGTGTCTATTAGTCCTGCAATAGAATGGCGACCTGTTCAGGATGTACCCTGCGTCCCATCTGAATCTAAAAAAATATTTGTTGCTATTTTCTTAACGATCCTGATAGATAAACAGTATGTGTAATGGATGGAAACCATAAAGGGCTTTTTTATTTTTTTTTTTTGTGCAGTTCCTTAAGAAGGTTAGCTAGGCTTGCTATATTGAGATTGTTGCTTGAAGCTTCATGTCAGTTTTGCCTCTTGGCAGTTTGCGTTTTGAATGAAGGTATAATTTTGATTGCAGTACAAAATATTCCTGAAAGGAGGAAAAGCATATTGGATTGATCTTTGACTCTAGTTGAAGAGTTTGTACTCTTGAATGAAATCAATTGAGTAAAGGAAAAAAGAACACATGGTTTAGCACACAATAGAGGAAAGATCACTATTTTAGCTTCCCAAACCAGAACACCACTTTTTTTTTACCACTGGGTCATGCCACCTAGAACATCACTATAACTGGTGGTCAGATTGATATCATGGCTACGCTAAGTATAATTTCTAGGCGGACCTACCTGTGACATAGATTGGGCCATCCACTATTATCAGCTCCATTGTGAATATATATGGAACGTGCCATTCCTGTCCTTTCTACATTTTCAATGCATGGCTGTTCGCTGTTCAAACAGAATGGAAAATCTGGGCAAACCGATCAATATTGCCCTTCACGGATTTGTGACAGAAAGTTAAGGGCCTTGCTTAAAAGCCCAACAGTGGTAGCATGGTGGTGCTGGGTATTGAGCCCCCAACCTTCAGATAACACTTAACTACTCAGCCCACCCTGTCCCAAGTGTACCCGTACTGTAAACTCCAGTTTAAAAAGAAAGTCAATGGTATGATATGAAAATTCATCTTTTTTTTGGCTGTGGTTTGTTTATTTGATCTGTGGTAACCTTCTGGGGACAAAAAAGCAAAGCGTGACTTTCACAAAATGAACCCGAACCCAGCATTTCCTGCGTTTTCAAAGATTTATGGGAGACGTGCGACTTTTCCGAGGCCGAGAACAGGACACCAACTACTACAACAACAAAATAAATCCTAAATGATGAAGATCTGTCTGGTTGTTGTCCTGTTTACTGTGTAATTCGAACCTGTATCAGATGATTTCTAACCTCACCTCATATAAGAGCTCTGCTTGCTTGGCGTCAGCTAATCAAACCCGACTCATTACTAGTAATGTGTTTCAATCCCTCAGCTCTCCGTGGTACTCTTCATTACCTCCTACGTTCGCCTTATTGCTGACTCTTGTACTTTTTTCACTGATGGACACAATCACAAGCAGCAGTGGTTTATAAGCTCATTATACAATCATTGCACGTCTTTCATAGTTGTTGGTATCATTAAAAAATGACTATAGTATATAGTGTGAAGGCTTCGATGCTTTATGGTGGCTATAAAGAGAAAAATGTGGATTTTACTATGTGGTGTTTATGACATGCTGCATTTATCAGGAATGAGGAACTGGACTGTTTGCTATTTGCATTTCCACTGTGTACAGAAAGAGAAAACAATCCCAAAACCCACAGAACCCAGTGCATGTCATGAATACACACGGTCGTGTCCTTCCATCGACTAAATATACCTTAATTTAACCCCAGTAACCAAAGGGAAACTATGTAGCTATTTCAATGTTTTATTTAGTTATTTATTTTTAAATTGGAACTACATAAAAAGTAGAGTATCCCCAAAAGGACCATGCCCTGCCATACACGTGCCCATCCAAACACGTCATGTTTTATACCTAAAACCCAGCGTTTTACTTGAAGCTATACATGGCGTATTTTTATTGTAAAAGTTATTTAGATTATTTATTTAGACATTTAAGATGATATAACACCACAACAACAAATTATGTTTTAATTCACCAATTCCCTGTTTTGTGTTGGTCTTGTTATTAACATATCTCCAGAAAGACTCTGGGGTAGTCTTTACATCTTCACCGATTCAACCGCTCGGTTCTGTAAAGACCTGAAATTCACATAATCTTGATCCAAGCCAATGCATTTGGTGCCCTTTTCCACTTAACAGTAATGCAGATTACTAACCCCCACCCCCCACCCCCACCCCTTCTCCCCTAATTTAGTCGTAACTAATTACCACCCATCAAGTCTTGCCTTTCTTATCACACGACCATCACAAATTCGGGGGAGGCGTAAACATACACATGCCCCTTCTGTGACATGCAATGCTTCCGCACGCTTCTTTTCCATCTGCTGTGCATGTGTATTCAGAGGCTGCCTAACACACTCGGAGGGAAAGAGCTATCCGCCCCCTTGTACGAATGAGCTCACAGACGCCCACGACTGGCTGGTGATCGCTGTGAGTGACAGGGAAGTGAGCATACGCATGAGGGTTCAGCCAATTAGCTCCCATAGACTCCCAGTCACGGATGGCTGTGGCATTAATCCAGATTCGGACCTGCGATCTTTGGGTTGATAGTCGCGCACCTTGTCAATGCACCACTCGGGAGCATTTGTCTTGTTCAGTTTCCCATCAGCATCCGAATTTCCAATCTACCATAAATTCACACAATTACGCCTAACATATGCGATTTTGTAATGTAAACAAGCAATTACGGTCACCTCCTCCAGCACGGAATGTCAATGCTATTTTACTGGGCATATACACAGTGGCGTTGAATCGTCATGCATATTCATACATCTCATGCATATTCATGAGGAAAACTGTGACATCTACAGCTAAAATTAACTTTAACACCAGGGAGGCACCATAGTAAATCAGCGAAAAGTTTAATATTTAAATAAATTTCCATTTAAATTTAAGGGGATAAAAAAATAACTATGACTAATCTGTTTTAAATCTTCAACTGTGAAGTTTTTTCAGCATGAGAGTCCTGTTTTTGGCTGAACGCTACACTTTTTCATCATTTAGTGTTGCTTTAATGTTGTGGAATAGCTCTGAAACAACTTTGTTCCTGTTATCACTTACATTATAGCAGCTATAAATGATAAATTCATTCTCTCGTCACAATCTCTCGTTTAAACTTATCTAAATGAATTAAAAACACAAAATTATTTGTTGAAAGCTTGTCTTGTGTTCCGAAACTGCAAAACGCAAAGTGCTCTGACATGAAGATTCTTTTGGTGGAAAACGTTACAGCTTTATGTTAACTGCTAAAAAGAGCTGATACTGGAGACTCCTTTCAAAGATTTTCAATTAACATTTCTTTACAGGGTGGCATGGTGTCGTAGTGGTCAACATGTCCACCTTATAGTAAGAAGGTACAGGGTTCGCTATCCGGGCTCAAGCGTTTCTGTGTTGAGTTTGCATGTACTGTACTAGTGTGGGTTTCCTCTGGGTACTCCGGTTTACTTCCACAGTCCAAAGACATGCGCACTAGGCTAATTGGCTTTACCAAATTGCAGCTAGTTGTGAGTAAGAGTGTGAATGGTTGTTTGTGTTGCCCTGTGATAAATAGGTAAATAAAATGCCTGTGATAAAATGTCTGGCGAGTTGTTCAGGGTGTAACCCACCCTCGCCCAGTGTCGGATGAGATAGGCACCATGAGTGAGTGATGAGTGAGTGTGATATAATTCTCAAAAATGTCCTATCCGTGACAAAATAATACTGCGGAATGCTCCATACACACACACACACACACACACACACACACACACACATGCACATACACACACATGGGTGAACATGCATGCATATACAGAGGTTCCAGCAAGCTCTTAATTCC